>SCLH01001643.1:11553-37502 GCA_004367855.1 Oikopleura vanhoeffeni | reverse complement strand
AACCGCACAACGTCATATCCAAATAGCATCTATCACGTTTGAAAATTTTTATTTTACATGTCAAGGGTCCTAAATTGCGAATTAAACCATTGCACCACGATGTGCAAAAGGATCACTACGGAGTTAATATGAGTAGATTTTTAAATGAAATCAGAACATGATTTGTACAACCAAAAAACAGCAGTATTTTGGAATTTTTTTCACAGTTAAATCCAGAGAGGTCAGCCTAGGCCTGATTTTTATTTATTTTACCGCGCCCTTGAAATTTATAAAGTTTAAATTATATTTTCATTATACTTCTCAAATAAATAATAATAGTATCCCGCCGAAAACGCCGCAAGCCAGGGCTAATACCCATGTTGGACCGCATTTGTTAATAACAATTTCCCAATGAATTTTCTAGACGATTGACCATTGATTAAATTTATTGATCAGAATAAGTCTAAGAGGGACTTTCTAGAGAATTGTTATTAGATAAGAGCGGATTTCTGCTGAGATTTAAGCTGCAATCATTCCATCCAAGTCGATGACAAAGAACTTATTTTTTACGTATTTTTCGTGCTAGGCCTACATTAATCCTACTGAGGAAATGGGAAACAAGGAATTCCCGAAAAATGTACAGGCAGGATGAAAAATCTGAAAATATTTAAAAACCAAATTATACAAAATTAGTATTAAGTTTTATTGCTCGTTTTTATGAGCAAAAAAATAAAGAGACCACAACCATTTTTTACGAACCGAAATCTTAATTTTTATATTACTTTTTTGCTAATTATTAACATTTTTATATTGAATATTATTAAATTATATTAATAAAAAAAAAATTATAAAAAAGACATAATTTAAAATAAAAATTGCTACATTAATCCGATTTTCCACTAAACTGCTCCCAAACCGCTTGCTACTTTCAATATCATGCGGTAGTTTGGGTGGTCAGTGCCAATCAAGATCGGAGAAATTGGCTTGTAGGTTTATTTTCGTTCCAAGACTGATTTTTTTTGTGATATTCAAATAAAAACGCATCGTAACAAATAATCATAAATATATCCCACTTTCACACTATGAGTAATATTTGTCCGTGTCGCGTGAGCGTAGTTGATTATCTAGTACAATTTGTACTAGATAATTCAACTACGCTCACGCACACGGTACCAAATATTACTCATAGTTTGAAAGGGGATATGACAGTCAGTGGTTAATATAACATAGTCATATTATGACTTATGTTATATCTCTTATTCACACTTTTGTTAATATCCGCGGCCCTGCGGTGGGGATACTTAAAAACACACTACGTTTCCTAATCAGGGCCGGAATATTAACAAAAGTTGAACTAGGATATTAACCATGCATTTCTAAGTGAAAATTAAATTTTCAGTTCGATAAAAATTTCAACTTTAATTTCTAACGCCTAAACAATTTAATTTTGGTCACCTGGAAAAGGTCTATAATTATGAAACTGTTTACCACATCGATTGCCACTCAATCATGACGGAGCAGAAACGCAAAGAAACAATTGTCAACCGTCGAGTCGCTTTCTACTTGGTGCTTCAACTTTCTATTAACCAGTTCAATCTCATTCACCGTGTATCAACTTTATTAAACACTTGGAAAAAAGTATATTTCCATATATCGTCCAAAACAGGGTCAGTTCAATTTTATTTATGATAAAAGTTCAGAATTTTTTTTAAACTCTTACAGGTTTTTGACAACGAACAAATACTTTTTTCCATGATAAAAATTGAAATTGTTTAAATCCCAAAAGGACAAAAAGAGGGTGAACCGTGATCGACTTTGAACATATTTTGACATTAACTCCCGCGACGAAATCTCTGACCCGTAGTTGTCTTCTGCACTTCTTGTTGCCAACGTTTGAAACAGCAATATAACGACAGATTCATTTTAACATATATTTTTCAATTATAATAATTATTCAAAAATTTTCTACCGTCCTATAAAAACAATCTAAAAGATTTATAAAAAGTCATCAAATGTGAATAAGAAAATAAAAACTCTCTCATTTTCGCCGATTCTGACAAACAAGTGCATAAATAACACCGAATTTAGGGTTAATTTGACATTTTAAATTTGAAATATTAAACCGTCACCAATTGGGATGTAAAAAAATTGAATTTTTTAACAAAATTCTCTAGTAAAATGATTCTTAAATTTTGTGGACGATTTTTATTTCTCTCTTCTTCTGTCGCCTACGCATTCTTATGTTATCTATTTCGGAAGTTTGACTCTAGAAATCCTCTATTTAAACCGGAGGCCAATTTAAAATGCAATTAAAAGTCTTAGAAATTCGTGACGATTCTTTTAAGGGGTCTTCCACGTGATTGAGTATTTTTTGAAAAAAAAGCATACAGTCCCTGGCCCCTTAAAAGTAGGTCCCTCAAAGCCGCTTAATCCCCTATGAACCCTTAAAGCGACAGATTTTCGAGAAAAATTTATGTCCCCTTAAAGCGCATTTTAAAAATTATGCCATTTTTTTTGATATTGTCGTTGATAACTCGATATCATCATATAATTGTTGAATATCAAGTGTCCGCAAAAAGGGTATATTTATTTGCTTAGTGGAGTCTCAGCGTATTCCGAAAAGCGGTTGTTTCAATAATTGTAACATAAAATTGTCAATGAAATTAATGCAAAAACGAATGATTTTTGTAAAAGTTTAAATGAAACCGGCTATTTCAATAACACACCACGTACTTAAACTTGTTTGACAGTTACTCAGAGTCCTAAACGGAAACGAACGGCCTGACTTATGGGCACCTAAGTTGGTAAATTTATATCCGCCTTTTCACACTATGAGTGAGATTTGGTCTGTGTCTAGTAAACGAGTTGGTTTTTTCTAGTGCCAATGGACCAAATCTCACTCATAGTGTGAAAAGGGATATTGCTGTGATAGTGCGTGCAATACATATAAAAGTCTTTACTGTACTTATTTAATAAACCCTTAGCTTGGAGGCTTAAGCTGCTTAGCTGTAGCTATTTTTTTAGATGTATTAGGAAATGGGGTTTTAGCTGTAAAACCAAATTCACCGGAAATTCTCGGTTGTCAAAAAAAAATTTCAAAAAGTTAAGTTTTTTGAATTCTCTCAATAAGTTTTCTTCTTTAAATCTTGGACAAAACCAGTCATGAAAAATACACAGTTTTATTGCTTATTTCATAAAATTCAATTAAAAAGTCCAAAAAAATAATGTATGTCTAGACGTTTGCAGTTACTAAAACGTCCTTGCAATTACCAAACGTCCTGACAAACTTCCTGACAGTCTTACCGCCAATGAAATTCATTTTTCAATAATTTCAGCGTATATTTAAACTAAAAAAATATTTTCTTGAAATTTTCACACGGAGGCATTAAGCTTGAAGCAATCACTAGAATAAATTCACTCTATCGAATCTTAAAGCAAATCGTCGGCCTGATTACAAAATTTGACAAAAATCTACAGGGTGTAAGGTTTTTACCTTCTTTTTTCCAAACTGGTACACTTGATTTCCGCCGTTTCTTGATTGGTTGTCAGAGAGTTTTCTCAGATTCAACCAATCAAAACGGCGGAACAGTCAGTGTAATATCCAGGCTCTTGAAAAACCTACATATAGATCTGGCAAAAAACCCATCACTAGTGATGAAAAAAGTTGTTAATTCAGAGCTTAAAAAAAATGCGACAGACGCCCTATTAAAGCCCTAGAATTCGCTCTGACCCTTAAGCGTGTGGGTGTTGTCGCAATTTTTGACAGTTTACCGAAAAAGCTGATTTTTGGATAAATTAGCAGAGGATATCCAAAAACTTTTGCATCTTGAAGAACAACTCTTCCACAGTGATTTGTAATTCACAGTAATCTGATACGATCCACCCTGCCGCCTACAACCTACGCTTTAAAATCTCCTAAAAACACTCAAATACGCATTTCTTCCCCTTCCAATTTTCACCATTTTTTATTATTTGTTGTGTCAGCTCCAGAGAGCCTCACACAAAATGCAAAAAGCGCCTTTTCCTCGGAATTTTGCTTTTGCGGACCGAAAAACGAAAACAAAAATTATTGATTAATTTATGATTTAAATTGAAGGTGCGCTAATTTGTTTTCTGTTTTGACGCTACCAAGTTAAAATTGCACCAAAAATCCTTTTAAAAGTGTTTGAAATTACAAAAAAAAAAATTTTGAAGCTTTTGTCAAATTTTTTTTTGGTTTCTAAATTGTTGTCAAAATTCAAAAAAAATTGAAAAGTTGACATGGCCCCCCAAGAGACGCCAAATCAAAATTTCGAAAAAAACTCTTTAATATATTTGTCAAACAAGGCCTGTGCTTTCATATGCAGTATGAGACAAAACTGTATCTCATAACTGGTGAGGAGATAGCTTTGCCTTGAGCCTCCCAAACTGAGCATTTCAAAAGATTTAGGCTAAAAATGAAAAAGTTTTGACATGGCCCCCATGAAGACGCCAAATCTTGGCTACCAAATGCCAAGGAAAAATAATAGTTTTTGCATTGCAGTAGTTTCAAAAATGACAACATTAAAATACTTAGAGAGGAATTCGAATTTCTGAATAAATTTTTGCTCCGAAATTGATTTTTTTTACTTTATCGTTTGGTTACCTTCCTAAGATGGAAACATTTCTTAAAAAATAGATTTTGAAGGCAGAATTGAATGATCTCACGATTCGATTTGAACACTTTTGTACCAATCCCATTAACCATCAGTGTAACCGAGGTTAAACACGTTGTCCTCGGCTTTTTTCAAAGGAACAAGGGATCTCTAGAGCTAAAATCGGAAATTTGAGATTCTTTCAAATCTGTTGAAAATTGACGTTTGGAATATTGAAAAACCTCACTGGGTCTATATTGTTTTAGAAGTACTTTTCGAATTTCGTCTGATTGCCCTGTGAATCGAAAAAAAAAGTGAAAATGAAATCCACAATTTTGAAACATAGAAGTGACAATTAAAATAATAAATGCCACTAAAAATCCCTTGGGGTTATTTTCAGGAACCGATATTAGCAACTATCATCGTTATTTTTGAACACAAACACGTCTAAAGATCAAAACATAATACGCGTGCTAATTGTGGGGAGTGCCCGCCAGAATGCTTGACTCATCGGCCGCAGGCGCTAGTGATATTTAATACCAAAATAATAAATTTCTTGTACACCGCAGAACCACAGTCCACAATTTACATTGTATTAATAAAAAAATATCGAAGATTTTCTAGAATCTTTTTTTTGAAAATCAGGACCATAGTGGCTAATATTCGTTTTCGTTAATCATACCAAAGGAAGTTTTTTTGATGGCATTAAATATTTTCTAATTTTCAGCCTTTTATGTTCAAAATTGGTGATTTCGCGCACTTCTTGCGCATTTCAGGCGGAAATTCGAAAAAAGTACTGTCCTTAACCTGATTTTGAGGCCCAGTGAGCTTCTTATATTCCAAAAGTGACATTTATCCATCAACACTGAAAAAGCTTTGTTTTCAAAACGTCGGAAAACCGGCAATTTTTTCGCTCACATTCGGTGCAATTCAATCTCAAAGAAATTTGCGATTTTACTCTAGGATCTTGTGTTCCTTTGAAAAAACGAGGACACGTGTTAAAACCCCTGCTAAGGGTTGTCCATGCTGATTGTTGTAATTGCTGGTAAATTTATCACTGCCTTCAACGCCATAACTTTTGTTGAATTTTAAAGTAAAAAAGAGAAAAAAATTATGTTCCGAAAACACTGATTGTATAAAAATTAGAATAAAATAAAATTTTTTTTTGATTGCGTAAACTAAAACTCGTTAAATGATAATACGAAAAAACGATTTTGCAGCTGTTAAATTTTTGCCCAGCCAGCCAAAAAACTCGCGTAGATTGATATTGAAATGAATCTTTTATTTTAAATTTCCCAATAGGTTCAAAACTAAGTAGTCGTCAATCTGAGCCAAAGGAAATTTCCGTTTACGTTCAAGGCATTCGTAAAAAAATGAAAAACTGTTTTCTTAATTTTGCGCTAAAACTGGGCTTATGATGGCAAATTTTTTTGTTTTTTCAGAAAAGGATCAACCGCCCATAAAGGCCTAACATAAATGTTGCAATGGATTTTTTTTCAATTTTGAGTTTGTTCATTGTTATTCAAAACGTGGGCGCGCACACTGACATTTTTTGCCAAAAGATACTTATTTTATAATAAGACAAATAAAAAAGATTAATATATTTTAATAAATCATTTTATACATATTTCTATGTCTTATTGGTGATTTTTTAATTCGTTTTAGTCGAACTAGTCGCAAAAATATTATTATGACGACAATTTTTTTTGTTATTTTTTCACATTCGAATTTCGATATAGATTCTTTTTAAATAGAGCTATGAGCGTCATCATAGCGCATTTTAATTAATTTGCAATCGATATACAAGGACTCAGTTCAACTTCTGGAATTGGTGTATTATTTTTGGTTCATTTTTGAAACCAGAAGAAACTGCATGCGTAGCAAGCAAAATCGCATGGAACAACCCTTAGAGGCGTCGGTGCATTTTGGCAGATTTGCACTTGTTTCAATTTTTTTTGTCGTTCATGGGAAAGCTTTTTGCCACCTCAAATTTTCAAATTGAAAAAGTAATTTAAAACGTAAGTGCCACTTTTGAGCTCACTTTGTTTGAATCTGTTTTTTTTCAGAATCGATTATTGTTACCTTATAATCGGGGCTTTAAAAATAAACACTCTAAAAACGCCGCCTTTTGTACTTTAGGTGTTCTAAATACATTAAAGATTTCTTTTCTTGTTTATTATTAAAAGCTATAAAAAATTTTGCGTGAGTGAACGGAGTTGGCTTACCATTAGGCAAAGTCTGCGGTGTGAAAATAATTTTTCTTTAATTTTTGATTGAAAGAGGTAAAGTACATTTCGCTGCAAAACCGTATTTTCATTCAAAAAGTATGATTCAGGAGTATAAACAAATGAGCGAAAGAAAACAAAACGAGGACATTATGTGATAAAAGTTAAAGTAGCCATTCCCAATATTTTCAGCTAAAGGATTCCATAAAAATAAGTTTGAAGAGTTTTTGAACAAGAAATGAGGAAAATTTTCAAAATATTCCAAATAGTTTCGACCGAAAATTTCCAAAAAAAAATGGGGTATGATTTTTCAAATAGTCATATAAAAAAATTTGTCAAACTACGGCCAAAAAGTAAAGTGGCCATTTGTAAGAGTTTTTTTCGTTGATTTTGAAACAAATACTGTAAAGAAAATTTGATGAAAATAAGGCATTTTTTTATAATGCTCGGAACTTTTTCAAAATTTGCTCATAATTTGTGGAATTTTTTAAAAGTTTAATTCAGCTCAAAATCTTCTTTAAAAAAAGCGAATAACTCGAAATTCTTTATTACAAAAAGTTTGCCTGGAGTATGAAACATTACTTTGGTGTTATATTGAGAAAAAATATATAAACAAGTGAAATTTTTCGATCAAGAGCCCATATCCGTATCTGCCAAAATTTGCCACCGACCCCCTTAAACCAGATGGTTGATGGAATCAGTGGCAAAAGTGTCAATCGCGAGCATCATGGTAGATCTTCCTAAATATATTTTCAGAAAGTTCCATATCATGTTTCCATATCCTTTTTCGAACGGAAGCTCCATCTCAAAAAACGCTTACTACTCTATAGCGCGTGTTCGAATCCCACTAAATGTGCCTTACGTGATTATCTTGAGATTATGATTATACAAGGGTCTTGATAATGGAACGCTAAATTTTTTATCGAGGTGTTAATCACTCAAGCAATCACTAGACAATCACTTAGACAACCATCACGTGGGCATTCGACAACGCGCTATAGGAATAGTATAAGCGTTTTTGAGATGGAGTTCCGTTCGGAAAAGGATATATGCGACCATATTCCTTTTCTCAAACCTAAGTCCATCTTAAAAATGCCTACTATCAGAGAAATCTAGTAGTGCGTGTTCGATCCCATTAATATGTCTTAGTGATTGCTCAGTGATTGACACACGGATCAACCTTGCGGTCGCAATATCAAGCAACCCTTGCCATAATACACTCAAGACAATCACTAAGACAACTCATTAGTGGATTCGAACACGGCCGCTATAGAGAGTAGTAACATTTTTAAGATCGACTTAGGCTTGGAAAAGGATATTCAAATTCAGTTTTCGCCGTTACGAAACCTCGCAAATGTCAAATTTTGCCCCACACGACACTTAAACATAGATGGACCCAAACGCCCGACCAAACTTGCCGGATAAAAACTTTCTCTCAATACTAACTTGTATGTGTTTGTGCGTTTTTTGTTAGATAAGTTATCTAAGATAACAGTACAAATTTTTTCAAAAAAAAGTTAAATTGTTCGAAAAAAATATGCGGCAGCATTTCAATGATAAAGTTATAATAAGAAATTGGCATTTATCCAACTCAAGAACAAGATTATTATTACAATATATTACCAATTTTTTACAATACGAAATTCGGGGGATTCAGTGTGCAACAAAACATATTTTTTCCGCTGAAGATCATGAATTCTGGACGTTTTTACCTTCAAAAATGAATGGAGAGGCATTATTGTGAAGGGTGTGGTATCTAATAGCTTATTTTAAGCATTTTTTGTTTTGATGACCACAAGATCGACCACAAAAATAACCGGTCAGAGTTCAGGGTTCAATTTCTAAGGTTCACAAACATTAATGTTTGAAAGTTACCATAATAAAATCGTGAAGTCGATGCTTTAAAATAAACGAATTATCAATCATGAGGAAATTATGTTACACAATGCGGGCGCTAACGAGCAAAATGAAACAAACAGATTATATTTATCACTGTATATTTAAGAGTGATAATTTAAATTAATTATACATATATAGATACAAGCCTACTCAGAAGTATCAACCAGATGCGATTTTAGGCCGGTGAAAGAACGCAACTTCATATGATCGAGTAAAAAACTTCTTTCAGGATTATTGCAAAACACATTTAAATGCCATTCTTTTACAACTGGCAAAGTTTTGTTCTGCCAGAGAAAAAATTTACTTGTCTGTCTCCAGCCAAAGGCGGGCTAACAAACAGTATCTAAGAAGCTACTGGGTTAAAGTTGGTAAAGATCCAAAAATTTCGATAAAAACTAGAAATAAAGGTTGTCAGGATTCGTCAGCTAATTTTAGATAAAATGATCTTAACAAAGAGAGTGTAGGGGTCTTCAACTTATCTTTTTATCCCGGTTTCAAATAACAATATTACTGATATTCCACTGAGTTATTTAACTTCTAAAGCAAATATAAAATATCTGAAAAATTCCAAAAACATTTGAGTAATTCAAATCAGAAATGTGATTTCTGAAATAGTACAAAAAATACTTATTTGTATGGCTAAGCGCGCCCCATGTCAAAAATTTAAATACAATGCGTCAATAGCGCATCTGGCCAATCGTTTGAATTGGTTTGTATTGGCTTTATCTAAATTTCAAATGTTCTATGTTTATCCAGAAAACCCATATCCCCCCCCCCAAAAAACGAGTATGATGCAAGGGATTTTAAGAACTTAGAATTATGTTTTTTTTGTGAAAAAAAATGAGTCAATAAGCGACTGTTGGCGATGAATATTTATAGTATTTTGTGATTGTTTTTAGCTCAAAAATTCGAATACAATACGCAATATCAGTTATAATAAGGAAAACAGTATGTGATTGTTAACCGGCTTGCTTTATGGCAGACTAACAATGTTCCCATGACGCGATTTGAAATAACGAATTTCAAAACTCAAAAATGGGGGTGATCAATGTTTGAAACCTATCTAAGATGTAGGCTATCTTGTAGAGGTGTTGTGATTCTGGTCACTTTAAGGGGTATGCACTCTGATTGACATTTGTCGGGTGAAATATACTGAAAACTAAGAGCTCATGAGAAAACCGAAAATGCTTGATTGTAGCATCTTTACCCTTTAGATCTTGCGAATAAATGTGTGCGCCATCACAAAATTATTTTTGATCATTTACACAATAGGTACATATCGTAACAAGGTGAACCTTTTCCAAACTGGCAAAAATCTATCTCCTCCCAGACGGTCCATATCAAATTGATGTTCAGAATTTTCACAGATCACTTAACGGTAGTATGTCAATCTTTTAAGGCGACTTTTATCTGATCCGGCCGACTGAAGAAACAATTTTTAGAAGCGCTAAATAAACTGACACGATTTTTCACAAATTCCAGACTTCAAAATCTATCTCCTCCGAAGATATAGTTGCAAAATGGCTCAAAATTTTTTACTCGAAGTATTCTTGCAAACATTTGTAAGAGATTAAGCGAGCTTTTTTGCAAATTTTCCAGCTAAAACTCGAACTATGAATTTTTTGGTATTTTCGAAAAAAAAAGTCTGCGCTTTCGATTTTGTAGAAAGTTTAGGCTCAGAGAAAGCCGTAAACACTTACGAGGAAAGTTGGCGTACGTCAAGACATATTCTGAAGTTTGAGGGGTCAAATTTAACCAAACGTTATTTTTTTAACTTCATTTTTTAAAAAAATTCAAAAAAAATGTTTGATGATTGGGTTCGCTAGTTACACTTAACTTATCACCCTGTGATCAATTTTAATCATGTTTTAATGAACCTCTAAGGTCTTGATTTAATCAGAGTCGCATACACCATTAGACGAAGGATCCTTGTTTCGGTTTTTAAAATTTTATAAAAAAAAAAATGTGATTTGAAAGGTCGAAATTTTCATGGCCTAGCATGTTATCAGCTCTAAAAGATGCATAATCGAAGCGCTAGCGTATTTTTTCTTTTTTTGCAAAACAGGAGTTAAGGATTTTGGGTTAAAGGTTTTTCGATTTAGAGAAAAGCCGAAACCACCCGGTCACCACCACATATTTGACCGCCGTCAAAGTTCAAAGTGTTCAATCTCAAGTTCATCGTAAGACTGGAACGTTCTTTCAATAAGAATCGGCAGGGGTCCACTTTTTGATGAAAATATTAGCAAACTTATGGGTCAATTATGTACTGAAAGGTCGCTAGAGAGCGAAAAACTGGTCAAACCTTCAAGGTCAATCTCAAGTTGCATCGTTATAGACTTACTCACTATGATTCAAATAGTTGAGACGCAAAGTAAAACGCTCTCATCTTGTCTACGGGGACGCCGCTCCCGCGTGAATATCCACGTTGCAGACCCGCGTGATTATATTCAGACTTCCTTATTCGCCAATTATTAATAGCCAATTCTAAAAATGCAAAAAAAATCCCCTACAACCAAAACTTTCGCATATGCCAGCGTTATATAGAGGAGAATTGAAATTTCATTGAACAAACTTTAGTATATGAATATGTTGCCCACACTAGTACCTCAACAAGTAATCGAAAGATCAATTTCTCTCTAATAACGTATTAGCCACACTGAGCAGTTAGTACGAAAATCGCAGAGAGCAAGTTATTAAACCGCTGTTTTTCCTCTCGTAGCGACTTCAGTACATGATTGTGGTTGAGCCGGGTGGTCTCGCGTTTGCTCTAAATCAAAATCTTTAACCCCAAAAATCCTTAACTCCTGGTTGCCAGAGAACAAAAGTTACGCTAGCGCTTGATTGCATCTGTTAAGCTGGATAACTGCAGGCAAATGAAAAATTTCGAAAACGAAAAGAAAAAAAACCTCACCTTAAATACCGAGGAAAAAAATTCTCTACGAAGAAAGCTGTAAAACATTGATACCCATTTTGAGTTTTGACATTCCTTATTTCAGTATATCCATGAAAGCTCGAGTTTTAGCTATCCACAATATGTATAATGAATTGTTCTATATCAGTTGGTCAATTAAAAGTTTATAGGCGTTGAAAAGCCAAATATCAAAGGTTGAAGACCCCATTACCTCCTTTGCACCATTTTTGTCTTACCTTTTAACATATACTTCCTTAGTTGCCCTCTCGTATAGATTCGGTCCTCAAAATGCGAGGTCTGTGAGAAAACGACGCGACGTTTCGAAAACGAGTTATCCCGCATTAACCCTTGTAAGCATATGAAAACATACACTATCTTCCGCCTATGCCAGAGCCACAATTGAATTATTATCTTCTCTCTCATTGCACCACGGATGGTGCAAAAGACACTACGGGAGTTTAATTCATTCCTTGATTTGGTAAGACCCTGCTTTTTTAGTTTTCTAGTATTTTCCCAAGTTTTTTCAAAATAAAATACGGCTATCTTCAAAGGCATGCTTCTTAAATTATGCTTAAAATTCTATATTTTTGGTGATAATTGTCAGATTTCTGAAGGATATTGTATAAGCAATTTCATGATCAATTGAGATAAAAAGAATGGAAATAGAATAAAAAAGTACCTCTGCCGCGTTTTATTTTTGATTGAAGCTTCAAAATTTTGCATTTTACCTGTCAAATAATACAAACAATATACGAGACCTTCTACTTCTACAAAATCACTATTTTCATGCACATACAACATTGGCGACCCGATCAATTTAAACCCGTTTATACGCCACAGTGACAAACAATGAATTTTTCAGAGAAACAAATTTTTTTCATTTTATACTGTTTTTGTAAAATACATAAGTTGACGGTTATCTGAAAATTTTGTCATTTAGGAGTTTTTTAGTCCGAGAACCGAGAGTTTTGCATTTGAGATAGGTTATGCTGTATGTGTCAGTTTAACATCAAAACTGTACCAAAATCGTGTTATTAATGCAATTTTAAGGACCAATGCTACAGAATATTTTATCAGTGTCCGAAAAAATTTTGCCATGGTTTCAATCGAGCTTGTAACAAGCTGCTTGTTCTAAAATTATTTTTGTAAATTAGTTAAGGATGGTTGTAATACAACCGTTGTAAAGGCAGTCTATATATTTTGAACACGAAGTGCCAGAAACCTGATCTTATCTCTCAGCCGCCCGTGAGGCGCTGCAGCGCCTTATCAACTTTAAACGTTTTTTTCGATCCTTATACATAATGGGATCATCGTTGACCACGTAAACGCTAAAATTTTTTGGCAAAAATTTTTTGTGTGTTTTGTTTGGGGAATTACAGTACTTATTTTTGCAAAAAAATCTCAAATCAGTCAAAAACATATGTGAGGCTACTCTTCAGAAAATTCTAAGATTTTTTTCTCATTACGGTATAGTCGAAAAACGATCAGGTGACTGTATAAATGAGAATTATGATATGCTTCAAAAGTCGTGAAAATATAAAGATGAAACTTAGTTAGACAATCTCAGTATCTCAAATTGCCTTCTGATAACAAAAACTCTGTCATTTTTTCTGAAAACGTATTGATTAAGCTTAATTTAATTGATCAAAATTTAAATTCATCAAAATAAATAATTTTGGTTTTATTCATACATGTACTAAATGTTTGACTACGGTTTCAAATATATCAATTGAAGCTCATTTGTATGCTAAAAACAATTTTTGAGTGCATAAAAATATGGAAGATTAGTGATGAATCACCCATTATTAGAGCGTAATTGCAACCTTTTATAGTTTCGCTTACGCACAAGAAATATGATTACTACCCAATCAGATGATCAGGAAATTTGCTTTTGAAATGCAAGAACATAAACGTAGACGTACTAACACTTAAACAAATAAACCCTTTTGCGCGCCAAAAAAACGATCGGAAATATCATCTTGCCAGGTGATGATCGGTAGAGATAATCAAAGAAAATTTTTGTACGTAAAAAGTAGATTGCGTACTGTGCAAAAATAAATTATGCATTTTAAGGGGTGAAAGTCTTTTTCAGAAAAACAGGCATTTCAAGGGGTTAAAGGGGATTATGTGCATTTCGAGGGGACGCATTTCGAGGGGGTAGGGACTGTAGACAATTTTTGATGACAACTTGTTTTGAAATTCATACCAGAGAAGACGTCATGACCAGATCTACAAATATATGAAATCAAATACGACAAAAAAGTGTTTTTAGTATTTTTTTTGTCGATTAAACGCTGATTTTTTTCGAACTGAGAAAAGGTGCATTAATAATAAAAATTAAAGAAAGGTTTTGATCCATCAGCGAGATAATTGTCTGAATTAGATCATTAATGGCTAAGTTGGATAGGTCCCTTAATGACAAACCATAGAAAATTGGCATTTGGTAATGAGGCGCTACAGCGCCTGTCGGGCGGCTGGGCCATCTTTAACTGCGGTCGTACCCGAGTTATGATTTTTCACCCCAATTTAAAACTTCAAACGATTGCTTTGTCTTGAAACAAAATTATCAAATCGTCATTCTAGGGGTTAAGAAATGCAATCGGAAATTCAAAAATAATTTTATTTGTAGATTGACTCGGAAAAGTGTGGTACATGTAAAAATAATTTTTTTGATAAATGTGAAAGTATACGTTTTCCGTGGCTAAAACAGTGGTCCTTTTTGCTATATTTGACCAATCCCCAGCACCAAAATCGAAAAAAAACGATCATTTTTACCCGTTTTAATTTCACAGATTATGTGCGACTTTCAAAGTTTTCAATTTTTTTGCGTCCTTATTAACCGGTGAGTTAAATTCACGATCAGAAAAATATTCAATGAAAATTATTCTTGAGATTACAAACTGACAATATTAAAATGTTTATATTGGTGGATTTTGATTACGATAAGACCTCTTCGGAAAACATTTTCTCAAATTAAATTTTTTTTATGGCCATATTCTTCAGCATGACGAAAAACTCACAAATCACCAAAATTTGTTTTCAAAACATGTCAATTTCGGATCAAATTTCAATTTCAAAACAATGAAAACCCGAATCATTTTGCCCCGTTTTTGAGCTAATGTAACATAAAAAACTTCATTTTTTTGTCCAGCGTGATTTTCGCAAGTTCATACAGTACAATTTTCGGATTTGTATGAAAATTCGTCTCCAGAGTCACACAAGACCTGTAAGTTGATTTCCCCTAGGGTCAAAATTTCGGATACAAAAATATGTCAAATTTTGCTAAAAAATGCGTCACGGAAGTAATTGACTCCACTGTTCACGAAATTGATCTTAAAAATTTCCAAAATATATTTTTGAATGACATATTTTTGTATCCGAAATTTTGACCCTAGGGGAAATCAACCTACAGGTCCTGTGAGACTCTGGAGACGAATTGTCATACAAATCCGAAAACTGAACTGTAGGAACTGGCGGAGATCACGCTGAACAAACAATTGAAGGTTTTTTATGTCACATTAGCACAAAAATGGGACACAATGATTCGAGTTTTTGTTGTTTTGAAATTGAAATTTGATCCGAAATTGACATTTTTTGAAAAAAGTTTTTGGTGATTTGTGGGTTTTTCGTCATGCTGAATAATATGGTCATAAAAAATTTAATTTGAGAAAAATTTTTCCGAAGAGGTCTTATTGTAATCAAAATCAACCAATATTGTTATGCAGGAGAAAATAGCTATGAGCTTTTCAAAAATCCTTTCACGCCGAAACATCGTCGATTTCAAAAACTATTTCGAAAAAACAATTTTTTTATTTATTTTGAAAATAATTTGCAGATCAGGATTGAAATTCAGCAGTTGCGTCACATAATCTAGATTCCAAACACCTTTAATTTCAAGATATAAGTATGCAAGTCACTATCAAAAATCTTAACCCCTACCAGGATATCCCTATCAATTTTCAAATTATTTTAACTGATTAACTCCCACAGTCTTTTTACGGTCACGCGTGACCGTGACCCGTTTAATCGCAATTTAGGACCCTTAATCATTCATTAAGAAATATTTACAAAGTAATCGATCGACTATTTAAATAATTGACGTTTGTGCCTTTTTTTCTAGAAATTTTTACTGTATTACAGTACTTATTTTTTGCAAAAAATTTTTAAACCATCAAAAAAAGACTTGGAACAAAATGAGAAGAAAATTCTAAGACTTTTTTCCTATTACACTATAGCCTGAAAATGATCACGTGACCGTTTATTCAAGGAATGAGGTTGGCCAAAATAGTACTGTTTTTTTTCTACCCCCGTCCGCGATCTGTCCATTATGAAACTAGGACATTTCTTGAAAATTCGAAAAAAGCCAATCGATTAATTCGGGACGTAGAATTTAAAAATACTAAAAAATAGAATTTTGGTGCAAACTTGATCCCCTTCCTAATTCATGACGATACAGCCAAAATGCACCGTCAAACAGTAGCCCACCGTGGTGTTGAGCAAAAAAAAATGTGACAAAAATTTTCAGCGTCGAAAATATTACTCTGCACATAAATTTTCAGATTCATACGACCTTTTTGTCGTAGTATGCTATTTGTGTGTGTTAGCCCTATGTACAAAAATTTTTTAAAATAACGAATTATTTATTTTTCTTGAAACTCAATTTTGACAAACGATTCGCAGGGTTTTAAAAAAACAAAGAAGATCGGCTCAAAATTGTACCGCTAGGTTTGTCTCCAATCACCAACATGATCTTTTCTTTTAAGCATGCAACTTAAGTTAACTCCAAACGCTACTTTACTAAATTTTGCTTCACAAAAAGTTCGAGTTTTGAGAGTGCCAGTTTTTGGCCTGATTTAGAGGCAATAATTGAAAAAAAAATTATTTGAGATAAAATGATCCGTTACTGCACCTAAAGAATCGATCCACATACCCATCTGGATCTTAAATTAAAGAACTTTTTTTCACGTTTGAAGGATCGCGGACAGTCTAAGACTAGACTCCTAAGGTCGGTTTTCCCATAATCGTCAGGGAAGGGTGGCACTCATTTTAAAAAAACCCTAAAATCAGTCAATAATAATAATATATGTCTAATAAGAAGTTTTTATTTTCGGATCAAAGCCAGTTACAATGAAGTTTTTTTCATTAAAAAAAAAACCAACTTTGTGTTGGGGGAATAATGGAAGGCCATCTTCCGATATTTCTGGGTTTCTGCATGTATTAATGCCATATAAATTGCCTTTTAACCTCCTGAAAAATTTCCTAAAAAACAATATTAATTTAAGAGACCGTATTAGATATTGGCGGATTTGAGATAATTGATTCGGTTCCCAGTGCGGCTGATGGATTTTGAATAACATTAAAGAATTGACAGAAACTAGGACAGAGACATTTCAGAATGAGATTTTTCGAATTACTTTCAATCATATTTCTGAATGATTATTAAATGAATATTACTTCAACATTTTGAAATCTCGAAATCAAGTAGATATGAATTGTGAGCTTAGAACTATGATGGCTAAATTCAAAGTTTCACGCCATAAAAATATAAAATTGATAAAGGAAACACTTTGTCCAAAACCCATCTCCAAAAATAAAAATGGATCGTTTTGAATATGTTCTTTAGTAATCAATCTTGAAATAATCGCGCGAAAGACTGAATAGTTGAAATTTTTTGGTTTATCTTTCAGTTTTGTGATCAAAATTTCCTGCAAAACTTTGACTCCAAATTCGCCGCTTATTTAGTTTGAACATTTTTTTTATCGCCTATAAATTATCGTGCATTGGTTAACGTGTTGTATATATTATTCGATTCTACCTCGGATTTCTATTGAATTCTGAGCCTGTTAACTTGTTTTCTGTCTTTTTGAATCTACTTCATTAAAAATTCTTTAAAAAAAAATTTTGCTCTCATTTTCAAAAATATTTCAGCATTTTTTGTAATCTTTGTTGCTAATTCAGTAGCTTAAATTTTCTTGATATTTTTTTCAGAAAATAGAAACTTCAAGAAACGTGGTTTTATTTTTTGATTAGAATGCAAGGGAATTTTATATATAATACTTTATTTTTAAATATGTCTCGCAACTCTATCTCTACTACACTAAGGGTCGAAGACTCGCGACAAGATGGGTTAGGCTAGCGCATATAATTAAGAGGCAGTTACTTTGTTATATATCTTTGCCCAACAGAACTCCATCTCAAAAACTTTACTATCTATAATAGCAGCGTGTCAATCCACTGATGTTGTATATAGTGATTGTCTTAGTGATTGCTTGAGTGATACCACGATAAATTTAGCGGTCCCATATCAAGACCCTTTCCTATCCATCATACTCAGACTAATCACTAAGAAAACATTACTGGGATTCGAACACGCGCTATAGAGATAATAAACTTTTGAGATGGAGATTCCGAATGGGAAAAAAGATATTATATGTAAATAATAGTCATCCCGTTGAAAACAACAGATTGAAAAAAATATTTAAGATATATGTGAATAATTAAATTTAACATTACACCATAGTTTATTTGCCGTTCCTACCTAACTATGAATTTATAGGGCAAATTTGGCTTGAGATGATTAGTTATCGATAAAAAATGTTCCAAAACTTCAACTTTTGATTCCTGTAAATGCCTTGGATATTAATTGTGAAATATATCCAATACAAAACGCTGTTCGCCATAACGGAATTTGATTAATGAATTTATTTATTCTTTTGGACGATTGGCACTGATTGATCATTTTAAAGCATCACGTTCTCATAGTAAATAACAACCGAATTATTGAAATTCACATGTTTAAGGGGGTTTGTGGGTGCTAAATGTTGGAATGAAATGCGCAAGCAATTCACATGGCTTTGATCATTACATTAACAAAGTTTCGAAACTTAGATAATATATTTTGAAATCACCCAGTCTTTGCGGTTCCGATGAAACACAAAAACGTTAGCACAAATTGTCTACTATCAGAAATTGCAGTACTGGGTTATCAGCCCTAGATTTTTGTTCTGCCATCAGGCAAATAACTTTACAGCTGCATACAAATATGATGCATTTTCAGTTGAAGCGCCAGAATTTGGCGGTTTCATATGCGGTTGTTTTTCAGGAAACGGTTTTTTGACGAGTTTTTTCTCGAGATGGATCAACCGATTTCGAAAATTCAAAAGATCGTGATAGGAAAGCGTTTCGATACGCGACGGCACGAAGCGTTTTGCGAACATCGATATCCGATATACCGGAAAAAAACCGGTTTAATCTTTAATTGTCGTTTCCAAGTCTTGGATATGATATGACTAGATTTTTTTACATTCTGCTTAGAATTTTTTAGAAAATTTTTGGGGTCCAATTGTGTAATATGACCCCAAAAGTCAAATTTGAAAATATGACCCCGCATGGGTCATATTACATTGCATATGAAAGAAAATCCTCATGACGATCCAAATATATAAAAAAAAAAATAAATGTATGTAATATGACTCCAATATCACAAAACTAGTTTCTAAGTATTTTAAACGCCGCAAAAAATTTTCAAAAATTACTTAAAATAAGAAACAAATGAGAATCTGAAACCAATAAAAATAGGTTTTTTTTTTAGTTTTTGATGAAAATATATAGCAAAACTTGCATGATATTAAGGAGGTTCTATGGACTTTTGTGAATGCTTACTTTCTCTCGCATAGAGCAAATGAGAGTGTAATAAAATCATTCTGATATAGTTAGTTCGTAATCTCTGAAAGACGTTTTGAATTCATATTTTTAAGATAGCATGTTTAAGAATAGCATGTTAAGTATAGCAATTTTACCAACTGTAATTGAGGTTAACCTGGAGCAAAAAATTTCTTGAAAAAGCGTATTTTTTGTCGTCCTATTTAGGAAATGCTTCAAATTTTACAGTTATCTGCAACATTCAAGGCGGAAAAAACTGTAATTGTCTTTTTTTAATTAATTTTCTCACTAAAAAGGTATCAAAAAGCGCGAAAAGACGTGTTTTTGCTATTTTGGCCACGGAAAGTTATTTTTTTCATGCTATGGCAAACTATTTTTCCGTGCAGTAATAGTTTTTCGTAATAATTCGTAATAATTCGAAATATATATAAATTTTCGGTCAAACTCTTCCGAAAATGAAAAAAACCAGAAATTCTTATTACTTACTTGGAAAATTTGGTTGAAATATATCAGAAAATGCGAAACGTTTTGAACATGCGAGAGTTAAAGACAAGCATAATTTTATTTTGCATAATTTTTTGATTTTTCGTTATCAGCGCCAATTTCAACGTTTGATTGCCCTTATACCAAATTTTCAATAATGCAATTTATTAGGATTGAAGATCTGATTTTATATTTACCAGTTTTATACACTAAAATAGTTTTTTTTTCAAAAAAAAACGTTAAACCCTCCAATTATGTAATATGCTGCCATTTTTTTTCTCTCATGATAATCTGTACCAAACTTTCAACTATCTCTTCAAATATAAGAACACTTAAGTTAATTTTGCCCTTATAAAACGCCATTTTCGGAGATTTATATATTCGCTTTATACGCACCACATCAAATATTTTTCAAAATTTGAGATAAAATCTGTTGTTAACACCACGTCAACATAGTTATTACTTTAATCTATTTTAAATTTTGTTAACTGCTATTTTTTAAATATTTCAACTTTCTATTCAGCTAATTTCGTCTCGCATTTCCTAACGAAATAAGCCCCAAAAAATCAAAAATGTTGCGCTTTTTTTTTAAATTTCGAAATGATAAAATAATTTAAAAAAAAAATAAAAAAAAAAAAACACATAAGTAAGTTAATAGCTAGGTGAAAAAAAAATGGTTAAAACTTGTAAAGGTACAGAAGTACCGGTGCAAAAAAACCGGTAAATCTGTTATATTTTTCTAATTTTTCGATGAAAAAAAACTTTTTTCTCAATTAATATCCTTTCAAAATTAATTTTGAGAGGTTAACCGTTGACTGGTTTTTTTTCAATAATGCAAAATATACCAATTTGGTCAAAAATTTTAATGAATCCGACTCAGCCCCCAAAAAATGTCAAAAAAAATTGTGTTATTTTTTTTTCTCTTTGAACTGCCCGTATGTCTTCCGAGCCATCCGTGGTCTCGAAGGCACTTTAATTGCAATGCGAATCGTAGAAATTATCGAGGATGTCTTTCAGCAATTTTTCGCAATCTAAAGCTCTTTTTTTTCGTTTGTTCATCTGATCGTTGACGATTTTTTTTTCGTGCATTTGAATGAAGTGAACTTTAAACTCTTTAATAATCCCGCAAGTGCGATTAAAGGACAAATAGCCTGAGCCTGATAGATCTTTTAGTTGCCTATTTAAGCTCTCTAAGCAGTTCGTACTAGTTGTCATATAACCTTCCATCAAAATGGAATTAAAGAAGTCAAAATTTCCCGGATTAAAAGGCGAACCAGGAGAAAAGTAGTATTTAATTAATTAATTTTTAAATTCCAAAAAACCTGCTCGGTAAATATCATCAATTAAAAAATAAGTAATAACATAAGTAAATATTGGTAATTTTTACCTTCTTCAGTATGAAAAATAACGGTATCATTACGTTGACCATGACCCGTATACAAAAATTTTGGATTAAGGCGGGTACCCTCAATTTTCGAGCTCCCATTTTCATTAATGTGTTGGAGAAAAGGAACATATTTATGAATTTCCATTTGATAGATATTCTTCAATTTTAGTTGATTATAAAGGCAAAAAACAGCTCTTTGTGCGGACAAAATAAGCATGTGCAATAATCGAAAATATGTTTTTTCGGTGTGAGACTAGAGAAATATGTCTATCGTCACACGCTGTTTTAAACTTAGCTCCATATTCCAAGAATTATGATTTTTATTGCTCGAATTTCTTAGTATCTCAATTCAGATAATCTAATTATAAAATGTAAAATAGTATTTTTCTAAGTAAATAAGTATCAATTATACCTGAGCGAGGTGAATATCATTTGTTTAATCTGTTTGTCACAATAATTTGTTTGTCACAATAGTCGCGGCGCTTTCAAAAGCGCTTTGCCGCGCGTAGTGTAAAATGCTGTCGTCTCAAAAAATAGCCGCCGGAGTTGGGTCAAAAATTTTTTATGTGTAGAATTATTCACTTACTTTGAAGCGCATTTCACTCGAAAATATTGAATTGAAGTTGAAAATTACGTTGCAATTAAAAGTAATGTTTTATACACAAATGTGTACAACATGTGTTTAATTTTCTTGGGCAATGGAAAGTAAGGCCCGGGAGAATTCATTGAGCGAAAAATCACTTAAGGGGGTAGCAGCGATGTGGCAGACTGGCGTCAATTTAACTTACGAAAATAATTAGTTGGTTTATTTTTTTGTGCTTATTATCGTTAGCTAAACCACAATAAATGTGTATCAGCTCATTAAAATCATTTTTTATCTATTTAAGGAACGATTTGAGTTCAAACTTTTATTTTATAATTCGTAAAATTTTCGAAAAAATTCAAAGCATTATGAAAATTTTAAGCATTTTTCGTCCAAAATTTTTTCTGATTAATTTTATGAAATCTGTGAATAAAAACGAAAAAAATAGCCACTTTAACTTTTTTCATGCATGTNCCGTGAAAAGACTGTGAGTCCAGAAGTTGTTCCGGATTGTAGGAGTTAAAATACCAAACTTTGTGTCATTTCAATTTTTTAAGAACTTACAATTTTTTTTGTATCTAAAAATTCCCTCCAATAATTCATTGTTTGAAAACAGGTGAGGGCTCGATTAAATTGTATTTAAATATTTCTTAACAATACCAATTCTTTATTTACAATATAAAACGCATTTTTTGATAGGCTTTGAAGTTTCAGTTTTGTATAAATATATTTTTGGGTACATGTCGCGTGTTTTGCGTTATTCAGTTGTTATGTGGTCAGCCGAGACGTATTACGATATTGTATGCGGGTGGCAAAAATGTAAACTTAAGGGGAAAATGTAAAATTATTTCAAAAAGTGTGAAAATACCAGCTTACTTTATACTTACAATGTACTTGTATATTGTTTTTTTGGTTTTTGAAAATGGTCAAAATTGAAAAGTTGCTTTCAGTGAAATATTTTATCCTAAACCCAGATTACATTTTGACATCTGGGGTTCTAACAACCCAACACCTATCCTAAATTTTAATTGTTGACTGGGAGATAATTACCGTAGTTAAATTTCAGTTCAGGAGTACGAGTAGTACTGTATGACTAATATCACCTTAAAATGCCTCAAAAATTAATTTTCGACTGAAAATAACTTTTTTGGCGGAAAACAGCTTATTTAACTTTGAAAAATAATAAAAGCCACAAATTTGACGTTCATGTGATACACGAAAAGCTATATTTTGCAAATAATTTTTAAAAGACTTTTCTTATGCGAAAATCGTTTCATGATAATAATCTTTGGGAATTTTCATAGTAAACAGTTTACATCTATGAAGGGGCAGGGGTTTTTTAAACAAAAAGTTTTATAAAAAAAATTTAATAATAAAAAAGTTTTTTAACAAAACATTTTTTNACAAAAAAAACGGCATTTTTTAACAAAAACACCATTTATTAACAAAAAAACCATTTAATAACAAAAAAACATTTTTAAACAAAAAAATTATTTTTTTAGAAAACAAAACATTTTTTAACAAAGAAAACATTCTTTAACAAAAAAAGATATTTTCAAAAAATAAAATTTTGAACTTTTTAAGACGATTTTGCGTTTATTTTTGTTACAGTTTAATAAAAAATGATGAGAAAGACGCTCAAACATGGGATAGTCTCAGGAAAATAAAGATTGAAAAAACTGCGGCTAAAATATTTATCAAGCAGGATTTCGTTAGCGAACATAACAGATTATTGTGTACACTCATGGCATAGCAGAACTTTTGTCGGAAAAGACTATGGTCATTGTTAAATCAATATGGTCGTTTGTTCCTGCGGAACACAACCATATTATTTAACCCTAACCCTAGCTTTCCCCCACAAACAGTTTTGCATCGGTTTTCAATGTGTACACTGGACACGATTGTACCTAACCTTAAATCTAATACTTTAAACATACTTTAAACATACGGAAATATTTTATTCCCCTACTATTCTGACCCCAACCCTTTTTTTTCCTGACGAACACTTTTGCTCGGTTTTGAACCGTGTACACTGGACACAAATTAGACGGTGTAATAGACGGAGCTATTTATTAAGGGGTTCGTAGTGAATGGTCACCAACTGTAAGACGTCAATTAATTTTAAATAATAATCAAAAATCGAAATATTCTAATATCGTTTTATTTCTTCTGAACAGGAAAAATGTGAGCCCAAGATTTGTATTGTCGCGCGTCTCACTTTTGAAGAAGAAAAGATTAAAGGCGCCTGATAAAAATGAAACGAAGTTGTTCTTTGGTGTGAACCGAACTCGTCATTGATTCATTATTTAGATTTCTTATCAAAAATACATACATATATGTATAGTATACTTAAGGGTGTGGGTGTCGCTGATTTTCACCTTTTACGAAGCTATTTTTGGATAAACTAGCAAAGCTGATATCCCAAAAACTTTTGCATCTTGAAGAACAACTCTTCACGGTGATTTAACAGTAATCTGATACAATCTCACCTACGCCGACACCTACGCATTTAAGAAGCCTCTTAAAAATCACTCAAAACGTATGTTCTCCTTCAATTTTCACCATTTTTCATTATTTTTTTTGACAGGCTTCAGAAAAGCCTCACACATAATGTTAACGCGCCTTATCCCCGGAATTTTGCTTTTAACGGACAAAAACGCGAAAAAACAAAAAGTAAATTTTTGAAATGCTCAGTTTGGGAGGCTCAGTCAAAAGGTATCTCCTCCACCGGTTTAGGAGATACAGTTTTGACTCATACTGCATCTGAAAGCAAAAAACTTGTTTGACAATGCATTGAGAGTTTTTTTCTGAAATTTTGATTCGGCGTCTCTTGGGGGCCATGTCAACTTTTCATTTTTAGCCTTAATTTTTGAAATGCTCAGTTTGGGAGGCTCAGTCAAAAGATATCTCCTCCACCAGTTTAGAAGATACAGTTTCGACTCAAACTGCATCTGAAAGCACAAGACTTGTTTGACAATGCATTAAAGACTTTTTTCTGAAATTTTGATTCGGCGTCTCTTGAGGGCCATGTCAACTTTTCATTTTTATTTTGAATTTTGACAAAATTTAGAAATCAAAAAAAAATTGACAAAATGCTTCAAAATGATTTTTTCCGTGAATTTAAACACTTTTGAGGATTTGGTGCAATTTTTAACTCGGTAGCGTCAAAGGAAAACAAATTAGCTTTCAAATTAAATCAACTTTCAAATTAAATCAACTTTCAAATTAAATCATATGGATTACCGGACCTCAGAGTACAAATCCTAGATATTTAAATGATACAAACAACGCAAGATATTAGCACCCAATAAAAACCCTTGATTGCGGAATAGGCCGATTTCATTGGTCAGGTTGATAAAGAATCAACCAATCAAATGCTCAGATTTCGCATTTTTCAAATATTTAGGATTTGTACTCTGAGGTCCGGTAATCCATATATAAATCAATAATTTTTTTTACGTTTTTTGGCCGCCAAAAGCAAAATTCCGAGGCAAGGGCGCTTTTGCTTTATGTGTGAGGCTTTTCTAGAGCCTGACACAAAAAATAATAAAAATGGTGAAAATTGAAGGAGAAGATACGTTTTGAGTGATTTTTGTAGGCTTTTTCAAAGCGTAGTTGTCGGCGTAGGTGGAACTGTATCAGATTACTGTTTAATTACAAATCACCGTGAAGAGTTGTTCTTCAAGATGCAAAAGTTTTTAGGATATCAGCTTTGCTAGTTTATTCAAAAATAGCTTCGTAAAAGGTCAAAATCAGCGACACCCACACCCTTAAGTATAGTATTTGTATCACAACGGTCGTGAAGTTTTTAATTACCCTACATCTCGGATTGTATTGCATAACTTATGCTGCTTCAGTGAAGTTGTGCGCTTATCACGCATATATTGAATTATTCTCCAATAATAAAAATATAAAGTTTGATGTACTTGACTTTGAGGGGACGCGAACGTAATTTATTGTGTCGTGAAAATGAAATAAGACAACATGTGGCTAAAATTCAGGCTTGGCCCGATATATTTCACGTGACCAAATTCTCCAGTGATCAGATCAGATCACTGTGGTCTCCACATTTTCATGATTTTTTAGGCTTATATGGATCAACGGACCTCAGAGTACAAATCCTGAATATTTGAAAAATGCGAAATCTGAGCATTTGATTGGTTGATCCTTTCCTAATCTGACCAATGAAATCGGCCTATTCCTCAAT
>SCLH01001643.1:0-11222 GCA_004367855.1 Oikopleura vanhoeffeni | reverse complement strand
AAAAAAAAACAATTTTGCCCCTCTGAAATTTTCATGAGGACAGTTTTCTTTAAATATGTTTTTTTCTGCTGAAAATTTTTTTTGTTCAAAAATGTTTTTTTTGTGAAAAAATGTTTTTTTGTTAAAAAATGTTTTATTTGTTAAAAAATATTTGTTTTGTTGAGAAATGTTTTTCTTTGTTAAAAAATGTGTTTTTTTCAGAAAATGTTTTGTTAAGGGGAATGTTTTGTTAATAAATGTTTTTTTTAAAATGGTTTCCCCTATGAAGGTACTTGCTGGGGCTTTTCAGCCACTTTTTCTGCTAAAATTTGTATTTGATTTGGCGTTTGAAAACGACTCATCCGAGTGAGTTCTTAGATAGCTCAAACTGAGCACAAATATTAAGAGAAAAATAAATTATCAAAAAATGGTCCGAATCAGACCATAGTTTCCAATTAAAAACAATGATAATTAAACAATTTCAGTAATCTCAGAAAAATCAGAATATGGTCCCATTCGTACCAATCTTTTTAAATTTTATCATTCACTTGATATTTGTGCTCAGTTTGAACTATAAAATTTTTGCTAAAAAAAGTGGCATTAAAGCCCAAGCAAGTACCGTTATGGAAATTGTAATCTATGAAGCATCAAACTAAATCTTTTTCAACATCACAATTTTTAAAAATCTGTTTAGAGCAGTATTCGAAGCAGGGGTCGGCACAATTGGATAGGATTGGAAAAATCGATCCGATTCAATTTTTCTGAGAAGGCTAACGATCCGATCCAAAATTTTCGAGAGGGCCACCGATCCGATCAAAAATTTTCGAGAAGGTCACCTATCTGATTCAATTTTTTCAAAAACCGATCAGATCGGATGAATTTTTACTGATTTGAGCTAAGATTTGAAAATTTTTGAATCATTGAAAATTTAAATGAAAAAAGTAAATATATGGTTAATTTAAAATTATTAGCAAATTTGTTTTATTTGAAGCGAAATGTTCTACTTTTAATTACAATATTTGAACTGAAGAAAAAATTTAAAAAAATTGTATGTATAACAAATTACTAACGAAAATTTAGAAACAAATTGATTTCAAACTAAGAAATAATGTTCTCAAGGTGGTGAAAAAATGTTTTCAACTTTAAACTTTACCAAATCGACAAAAAATATTTTCACTGAACAAGTTATAAAAATAGAAACGTTATCTCAATGAAATAACATTCGAATTTAGTGAAAATCTTCAGATAATACTCACAATATTTTTGGATGTAATTGAAAGATCAATTAAATTATTCAATGAATTTTTACTTATCGTTGACCAAAATGCGGAAATTGTAAATATGAGACAACAAACTATTTTAACAGTGAATTAATTTATTCGCAGGTCACGTTCTTCCTTGATGAAAATTTTAGACCCGGATTTTTATCCTGGTTTGCACTTCATATTCGTCCCTTCCCGCAAGACGGTCCCTGATAGCTAAAGTGTTGATCAAGAATTGTTGTTCATCGTGAAAACAAAATCAATTTATGACGATGAATGTAATTTTTTAAAATAATCACAAATCCCACAAAACTCAAAGATTTTTTTTAAGTTTCTGTGAATTTTGCAAATATATTAATCAAGCTCACTAAGCTTCTCGTGTGGTCATTTGAAAAAACACTATTTTTTTTAATTACTTGGGGTCCATTCAACCTGGATTTAACTACACTATGTATACTGTCATAATTGTTTAATTTAAAATTTGAATTCAAATTTGAAGTTTATATTTAGCTCCACCTAAAATTGTTAAATTTTCAAAGTCCAAATTTTATTTTGCTGGAATAAACGCCGGTTTTGTATTTTTATAAGATAAAATATTTCCCCAAATTTATGCGACAAAGTACAATTTGATTTATTTAGTACCGTAAAGGTATATTTTATATTAATTTCGACGAAATATAGCTGTTTTAAAGTTAAAAGTGTACTCGAAACAACTTTTTACACCGATCCGATCCTATTTTTTTGGAGAGCCCACCGATCCGATCCAATTTTTTCCGAGAGTCCACCGATACGATCCAATTTTTTCGGCGGGTCCACCGATCCGATCCAAAAATTTTTTCGAATCTGCCGACCCCTGATTCGAAGATCAATGATTTAAATTTGTACAGTCCTGTTCAAGAAATATTTTCTAGAATTAAAGTTTAACAATAATAAAACACGGCTTTTGCGAAATAGTTGGCTCAAAGTGACTGTAATACAGTCACTGTATAATACTAATTAAGTGAAGGGAATGTGGAATGAAGAGACAGGTGTATAAGAAATTTCTTTGGAAATTTTATAGCTTCTATTTTTTACACTAAAAAACCCATGTGACTCCATGGAGCTCCAAATAAACGTAAATTAAATTTTTATCTTTTTTTTTTCTGAAAAATCTCTCAAAATTAGACATTCAACAAAATAGCTTTTTACAAAGTATAAATTTTACATGAGATCCAAAAAGTTGATAATGTTAATTTTTTTTTTCAGTCAATTAAAGATTTTAAGTCTTAGAAAATAGTACAACTTGGTAATTATGATGTAAACAGCTCCCGTGGAAACTGCTAGGTCTATATTTAGCCGTATTTATAAACGGTGATTTCCTTCAACTTGTTTAAATATTTAAAAATACTTCGATGTGGCCACGAATTTGGTTCAGATTTCTCACACCTCTTTCAACCACCAAACTTTTATGTACTACAAATAGTCCTTTTGATTTTGACTTTGTTTTCGACCAGTTTTAGGCTCGAAACCGCGCTAGATGCCACATTTTATCCGTTTTGAGGATTATTTTCTTGCAACCGTAACTAACCACTAAATCACACATTTTGTCTACTTTCTCAGCATTTTGAATTTTTAACCCGTAAAGTAAATTAACATGGAAATGCTTTGATTTCGGCAAAAACATCAGAGGTGCTACCGAGCTTTTAAAAAATTGATATTATTTTTGTAGGGAAGTAAGCCATTATCATGTTTTTAAAGCGGGTGATTTATCAGATCACTCTAAAAAAGTGACAAATATTTTTTTTTGGAAATAACTGAACTTAATTTGTGAATTTATGGGAAATTTAATTCCCGTTCTCCGTAAGATATAAATAAACTACGATAAGTTAAATCTCATTTTGAAGTTTTTTTCTGCGCTTTTTATTAGTTCACAAAAAGTTGAAAACCAAAAAAGAACAAATTAGGGTTATTCGAGGTTTCGTTCGTTTAAAGAAATTTTAGTTTTTTTAAGTGATAAAATTCAAATAGTTGTACGTAAATATATCGCCACCCT
The DNA here is from genome assembly GCA_004367855.1 of Oikopleura vanhoeffeni. NCBI lineage: Eukaryota > Metazoa > Chordata > Appendicularia > Copelata > Oikopleuridae > Oikopleura > Oikopleura vanhoeffeni. The sequence goes on along the minus strand of SCLH01001643.1, from coordinate 7,949 downwards.
GAATACGGAGAACGATGCAGTCGGCTGATTGGCTAAAAATCTTATGCTGAAGAATTTTAACGGATTACTCATTATTTGAATCAGGCTGACTGTAAACGTGGTGGGAATCCATATAGATTACAGACCCTCAGAGGATATATCCTGAATACTTGAAAAAATGTGGAATCTGAACATTTTATTGGTTAATTCCTTCCAAATCTGACCAATGAAATCGGCCTATTCTGCAATCCAGGGTTTTGATTAATTGCCAGTATCCCGCGTTGTTTGTATCATTTAAATATTCAGGATCTGTCCTCTGGAGGTCTATTATCCATATCCATTTACGAGGAAGGTAGATATTTTATAATCTGGTCTAGTACATTATGTTCTTTAAGTAGTAATGTACTAAAAATATCTATTCTTCTCCGTAAGAGTATATCTTTATCTCTTATTGCCCTCTGGAAAACGACGCGACGTTTGAAAACGAGTTATCCGATTTTGTTCGTAGATAGCTCAAACTGAGCACAATTATCTAATGAATATACACATTAAAAATTGGTTTGAATCGGAGCAATGTTTCTTATTGTTTTCTGAGATTACTGTAATTTTTAATTATTAATTTTTTAATATTAGTTTTTGTTTAAAAATAGAAACAATGATTTTGACCAAATTTTATATCATATTATTCACTAGACATTTGTGCTTAGTCGTTTTTGAAAGCCGCGTTGTTTTCTCGCTCCCCGCTTTTTGAGGGCCCAAATAAAGGCCAGATGGCAATAAAGGGATATACATTTGAAATTTTCGTATCTTGCTTTATTTTCAAGTTACGGCAAAATCTAAAATTGTTTCAAATGGTATTCAAATCGGGAATAAGTTTCGAAAATGAATCTGAAACTATTAGATGACTTGCGGTAATCGAACAATAGTGATGTACCGTACTAGTCAAAGAATCCTTCGGTATCGTTTTCAACGGTAACTTAGGGTACACTAGAAAATTTACGGCATCTGGAGATAATATCCGGGGTATGACATTTTTAATCCGGCTTAATACAAAAAGAATCGTTATTCTAAATTCCGATAAGAAGTCGCGAACATTCGCAATTAGATATCACGCCGAGCTAGTTTTTTCCGATCTGAGTTTGGACATATTAAACCGATTAACGATATTTAAATTAAATACATTTTTGGGCTGTTTTTGTAACATTTAACCCCTTGACGCAGTTTATGTAGTCATTTGTGTACAAATCAAACGATTAAGCGTTAGGTGAAAATTTTCGCAGAATTTCCAGGATACCATTTTGCTACATACAAATAATATCTATCACCTAATATACAGATTATATACAGATTAAAAATCGCAGCCACCTTAAACATAAACCTAAACTGCGAAAAACTATTTTTTTTCTCGAAATGAGATTATGTAAACTAACCATAAAATGTATATTTCATAAACTCAAGAAAGGAGCGCATATTTTGTAACTAAGATTTCTAAGTAAGTTTTGGGGCACTATATCGAATAAAATAACTCCTATCTTGAAATACTTACGAAAAATTAAAGTTCAAAAAATATTTAGAATTCAGATACATAAATATTTAAGCGCGCTAGAGGCGCTCCTGAGTTCAATTAAAACAAATTAGAATTTTGCTTTTCCAAGGATCGTAGAGAATTTCTGAATTCTTTTTCAAAAATTTCTGAGTTCGTTCTATTAATGAAACATCAAAAAGTTTAATTTTTGTGAATTGTTAAAGAAAAACCCATTCTCTGAAATAAGTCATTTCAAATGACCAAAAAAAAATCTTTGATTTTTTATTATTTCTTAAAAGTTAACTGACTTCGGTTAACTCAGTAAAATATCAATAATCCTGTTATTTGTTATGGATCAAAAGATACTTGTAGACCATACAACCTCCAAAATTAATTTTCGCTGACGGTTATTTTGTCCAAAACTTCACTAGGCTACTACTGAACATAACCTCTTAGCCTTCTCTACATCTATTGAAGTTAGAAAAATATTAGTCCTTATAAATACACTCGATTTTTCGAGCGCGTGGCAGAATGCCACTTGCAGTTCACACAAAAATCAATCGACTGTGAAATTTTTCGCAAATCGATAAAACTCTCTAGAATAATCCCAGTCTTTGATCTCGAGTGTTTTTGTATTTTCAATTTAGTTTTGATTCGGTAGTCACAGGATGATAACTCCTCAGAGTTCGCTAATAAAATACGATTCGCCATTATTGATTTCAAATAATAATGATAAAAATGTCGAAAAAATGGAGGTGAGCAAAAAATAGAGTAGACTGTGTACTAGGCACTGTAAAAACAGTATTTTTTAATATCTATAATCATAGTAGTCAATAATTGACTGTCAATCTCTTTGGAAATTTTTAACTTTAATTTTTTGTATAATAATTTTCTAACAATTATCGATTTGGTCAGTTATAGTATTTTTGATTCTTAGAACTTTCCAGAGATCATTTTAACACCCATATTAATGTATTTTGAGACAAAAAAAAATCCGGAAATCGAAAAAATTTTGAAAATTTTCTAGAATTTCGACCAAAAATTTTAGAAATTATTTTTTTTGAAATCAGTGTCAAAAAATATTGTTAATCTCTATTTTCATTTTTTGTCAGTTATCTCCGTTTCCGATTTAGTTGAGTTAGGTGACACCCTAGTATCAACTTGAAACAATTAAAATAAATTTCAGTCAATCAATTTTCATACAAGAAAAATATTATACATTTAGTTTTTATCAAAATTTAATAACGTCATGATTTTTAGCTGAAAATGAGATTGGCAGTAAAAGGCCGAAATAGTGGAGGGCCAACAAATCGAAAATTTAATTGTTTTGAAAATAATTATGATTTTCTCTTAAGGGGGTTCTATAGGCAAAATGAACTTTTTGAATTACTTATTTCTCTCGGCATAGACATAGGAAGTGACTAAAACAATTCTGATAAGTAGTGTCCGTAATCTCCTGGAAGAACGTTTTTAAATTAAATATTTTTTTAAGATAGCTGTGACACCAACCGGTAAATCGAGGTTAACACAAGGGGCAAAAATTTCTTGGAACAAAGCCGTATTTTTTTTCGTCCTATTTAGAAATGTTTCACAAATTCTGACATATCTGCGAACATTCACAAGCCGGAAAAAATTGTTGTCGCATTTGTTTCTAAGTTTTCTTCATTAAAAAGAGTATCAAAGATTTAAGTGGCAAGGCACTGTTTTTTGCATTTTGGCCACGGAAGAAGTGTGTATTTTTTTCATGCACATGGCAAATTTTTTCCGTGCACTATAGTTTTTTGTAATACATCTGATCAACAACATTGTTGCTGTTCCGATGTTAACGATTTCATTTTTGTAACTCCCAGGAGTACGATTTGAAAAATGTTATTGTTTGACATCAGCATTTCGTCAATCAGTTTTTTTTTAAGACGCAACTGATCGTAAGTTGAATGTTTCTCTGGAAACGGTATAACCAATATATTTAAAGGTTCGCAGGCGCATAGACAAGAAATATGTTTTATTTTCGACACTCAATATTCAAACCTATGCGTGAAACTCTTATAAAATTTAAAAATTGTTTGACAATATGAACGTCATTGTCGAAAGCCTACGCGTTTTTCTTTTTGAACAAATTTTTTTTATTTTTGTTTCATATCGCCGAAACTTTTCGGACCCCCTCTGTTATTGCGTTTATAGATATACTGCTCTGAACAGCACATACAGTATGTGGCTTTTTTTACTTGCGAAGTAAAATTGTCCTTTTGGTAATTACGTCCGAATAAAAATAGTAACATAGGTGGATTTTATTTTCAAACCCTTGGACATCGGCTATAGGTTATAGGCCTGCCGAGCAAAAAATCAACACCCGATAAAAGGTGCTATGAGTCTGAAACTGTTCAGAGCCATAGTATAGTTTTCGACCGGCGAAAAATTTTTGCTGAAAATATTTTTGGTGCAACCACTTGTGGCGGCTGTTTCGGGCGGTCAAAGTTTTCTTTTCAAAAAGAAAGTAGTGTATATCTTTTTTCAAAGCTGAACTTATTTTTTTGGGTAGAACGTAAAAATTCTGCCTCCGGATTGAAATTTAAAATTCGACTGGACGACATTGATCACGGTGGTGGTAGCCACGCGGAAATATAAGGTGCCAAAAAACTCGAATTTATTTGAAATCAATGATTTCTTAGGTACTCAAAAGATGCGCAAGCATGCGACTTATGTTGGAAAACGTATTAGCAACTATGGGCTTAACGGAATCAGGATCAAGGTGGGCTAGACCGATTCCATGATTTGTGTTGTAGAAGCAGCAGCACGGTATTAGCATTTACAGGAAAGCTCATTTAAGAAATAACATGAAGATCAATGTTGACAGGAATTTTGAACAGATTCAATTAAATTAAATTTTTTTACCAAATTTCCAGTCAAAAACTGCCCTAGACCTGAGTTTTCAAAATTCATCAGGCTCTCTTTAACCGGTTTGCCATTTTTGCTCGGGGGCCTGCTTATAGCTTGCGTTCAAAAATAAAATCCACCTAGTTACCATTTAATAATTGGCCGTAATCAGCTAAAGGAACAATTTTCACTCGCAAGTAAAAAGTACCTTCTGTAATCTGCTTATTTAAAAAAAACGCTCAGAAAAAATCGATTATTTGGCCTTTTACTACCCAAACAATTGACCCATATGCCAAGGCGTATTTGTACACCGCGCCAAAGAGTTAAACTCAATCTTAAAATAACAAATATATCTCGAAAATTAAATTTTGAACTTTTAAGGAAGCAAATCGCCAAAAAGAAGGGAACCATGCGTCTAGCTGGATCATATTCTATGAAAGCGAAGACATCTCCAAAAATTCTGCCACCAAACACTTTTGAAAAAGACGGCGAAAAATGGCTCCAAAAAGTCTCTACAAAACCCGCCACTCGTTTGGAGTAATCCGCCTCAAGATAATCTCGATAAAAAGCTTGAACAGCAAAGATGCTAAATAAATGGGAATTTGCCCAATCAGAAGAGAGCTTATACACAGGCATTTTGATGAGATTTGAGACAGGTTACGGTGAATTGTGCAGAAAGAGGCATTTTGCTTTTGAGAGCTAGAAAATGAAATCAATGCGACGTTTCAGGCATATCAACACTGTACTACGAATCTTCAATAGGATTTGGATGTCGAACAAGATTACACGTAAGAATGATATTTTCAAAATGTGACTTATTCACAAAAATTTCGGCACATCGTTTTCAGTGCCAAATTATTGATTTAAATATGTCATATTCTAAAGTAGGTTAAATTAGGACATAATATGACTTTGTGTTTAAAAAGTGTCTTATTTTGATAATTTATCGAAAACACTTTTTAGCTTAGTATTTTCTGCCCGATTTTTAGAAAAAATTTTGAACCGCCAAATTTTTACTTTATTTTTCCGAATGAAGAGTCCCTGAAAAATAAAATGAGAGAAAATTATTTGTCGCCCGGGGCCAGGAGCGGATTTCATGTTAACAATTATTTAGCTTTGACATTATTCTTTATTTTAATATTATTTTATTTTTACTTTAATATTATACATAATGAATACTTATGTAATTCATACATAATGAATTTATAATTTTTCAATATAGTAAAATTATAAAAATCATTATGTATATAATTACATAAGTTCATTATATATTAACCAGCCTTCCAGTGTTCACAGTATCATACATATTTTTTTGAAAAAAAAAAAACACATAATGAAGAATTATTGAATCATTTTTTTTGATTTGAAAGATGGCTAAATTTAATTTTTGAAAAAAAAGACACATAATGAAAAATTATTAATCATTTTTTTGTATGAATAATTAATCAGAGTATGCGGAAATTGAAATTTGAACATAATGAAAATTATTGATCATTTTTTTTATGAATGATTATCAATAGTATGCGGAAATTGAAATTTTGACATATGCCACCATTATGATTTTATCATAAGCAAAATTAAGTATTTCAAGATTCCACAATTATGTGTTAATATATACAATTCTGTAGAATTCCTCATAAATTGACACCATTCCCCCTTTTAGTGACTTCCTTTTGTAAAATGTATTTAGACTAAAAAGAAAATGATGACAATACGGAACTACTTGCAAAAATGGAAAAATGAAATAATTGAACCTCAATAATCTCGAAGAAGAACTATGCTAAAATCAAAGCAGCAGAAATTAAAAAAAATAGTGGTATTTAGCACTCGATGAGCATAAACAAGAAGTTGAATGTTATACATGTTAGTATTTTTTGGAAAATTTGCGCAAGAGTTATTTTTTTATTTTAGCGAATAATGACGAGATAGGCAAATAATCAAGGGGTCGTTTTAAAAACACCACCATAACTTCGAAAATTACAAAATATTCATATTCATTTGGCATTCCGTATTCATCCTGTAACTCTTTAATATACCAGTATAAATATAATACAACTTATACATTCTTTAATTAACCGCCTCTTTATTACGGTTAACTATTAGGGCGGAAAATTTGCAAGAATTATTTTGAAACACACCAAATATTGTGATACCGACTCAAAAACTTATGCTGTTAAAATGTAGTAGTTTCATCTCAAAACTTAAGTTAATAGCATATTTTCAACACGAAAACTTTATTTGAGTCTTTAATAAAGACGAATTAAATACGAACGATATAAACTTTCTCTGAAGGGTGAAAAAAGAAAAAATCGTGAATCACACTAAGGAATTCCTTTGTAATCCTATATAGGCAATGATATAGGCTAGATCCCTTTATCACTCTTTTGTTAATATCCCGTCCCTACTACTTAAACAACACATGTTTGGTAAATCAGGGAAGGGTTTAACAAAAGATGCGATAAAGGGGATATCAAATTTTCATCAATTTTTTACAATCTTTCAGAATTTTTTTCACGGTTCTGGAAAATTCGAATTCCTGTAAGGGTAATACCTAGGTGTGCCCGCCGGAATTGAGTCTAAAAATCAACTAAAAACCTGACATTCGATTTTTTCTGAAACTTAAGATGTTAAGTAAAACAAGACCGAAAAAGTCAAAAAATTATCGAAATATTCCAAGTTGAACTCTAAGTGACCTCTAAAACTATCTTCTGATTGGCTCGACAAATTTTTATGAAGACTTTGGGCTTAAAACCCAATTTCTCAAAACCTCAAAAATTGTCGAAAAATATTCCAAGCTTGACACTAAGTGACCTTTATTGACTCTAAAACTATCATTCTGATTGGCTCGACAAATTTTTATGAAACTTTTGGATTTATACTCAAATTTTCTCAAAACCTCAAAAAATTATCGAGAATATTCAAGTTGACTCTAAGTGATCTTTAGTAACCTCTAAAGCAATCTTCTGATGGACTCGACAAATGTTTATGAAAACTTTGGGCTTAATACTCAAAAACTCAAAAAAAGGTCGAAAATATTTCTAACTTGGACCCAAAGGACCTTCAGAAACCCCTCGAACTATCCTCTGATGTCCTCGAAGTCGCTTTAGTTCCTGGTTAACATCATAAGATTATATAAATACTACCAATAAGTTAAATTAAATATTTTGTTTATTTTTTGATATTTTGAAATGTTAAATTACAAAATTCCTCTAAGCGGACAAAAAACGTACCTCGTTTTGTCCGCTTAGACCTATTCGGCTGTAAATAACCCTAGAGGACCCTATAGACAGTGGTCACCCAGGGGTCGGCAATGCTAGGACAGGACAAGGACAAAAAAATTTGAAATTTCCTCCCTCAAAACAGGACAGATACCTGTCAGGACAAGACAGAAAATTTTGAAATTTGCCTGCCTCAGGACAGGTCAGAAATTTTCAAATCTTGTGCGACCCTGGGTCAACTCTTATAAAAGAGAACTATTGCCAGAAAAGTTAATTAGAAGTTTTTCTTTCTTTTTTTGTTATCTTGAGAAAACTAATATTTAAGAAATCTTTCTATCGGACAAAATAGGTCA
>SCLH01001642.1:50948-73472 GCA_004367855.1 Oikopleura vanhoeffeni | reverse complement strand
ATATGTCCTCGTTTTGTTCATTCGCTCTTGTTCATACTCTTAATCATAATTTTTTGACTGAAAATACGGTTTGGGAGAAATCCATCGAAGCCCTCTTTAATCAAGCATTAAAAAAAATTATTACACCGATACTTGCTCAATTGGTAAGTCGACCTGTCGACCATTTTAAATTTATTTCATTTAACTCACGAAAAAAAAATTTTCTTTCGATGTGCTAAAATTTCGGTTTTTTCGTCTTTTTTCAAAAATCTAAATTTTCGATTTTGACTTAAAAATCGCATGAATTTAAGAAAAAATAAATTTTCAATGGTCGACAGGACCGTTTTTTAGGGCTCCTAATTAATAAAAAAAAATTTTTGCTGTAATTGAGACCTTCGATAGCAAACGCGCGTTTTTTGAGAGTTTTTTCAAAAGACGATTTATAAAGTTAAAATAATGAATCTGAAGAAATTCAGAGTTAACAAAGTAAGCTGAAAAGTGGCAACTTGTGTTCGAACAAGTTTTTATTCGAAAATTTTGAAGTGGCAAAAAGTTTCTCATCAAGACAAAAAAAATTGAAAAAATGCAAATCTGTCATGCACCGAGGCCCTTAAGGGTATGGCAATTCCTACATTTCCTGCAGTAATTAAGTGATACAAATGCACTAAATCGATAGTATGTGCTTTAAGGGAGTGGGTGTCGCTGATTTGAGCCTCTTCCAAGGTCATTCCCGCCAAACTAGCAAAGGTGATATTCCAAAAACATTTGTAACTAACAAAACCAACCTTCGCGGTAATTTTGAACTTAACAGTAATCTGTTAATATCCCACCTACGCCGACGCCTACGCTTTTAAAAACCTTCTTAAAAAGACACGCAGTTCGTACCTACGCCTTCAATTTTCATCATTTTTAATTATTTTTTGTGTCAGGCTCCGGAGAAGCCTAACAAATATTGCAAAAGCGCCTTTGTTTTTAAATTTTGCTTTCAGCAGACAAAAACGCGAAAAAACCGAAAATTAAAATTTTAAAATGGTCAGTTTGGGAGCCTCAGGCAAAAGGTATCTCCTCCACCAGTTTAGAAGATACAGTTTCGGCTCATACTGCATCTGAAAGCACAAGACTTGTTTGACAATAATCTAGAGAGTTTTTTCTGAAATTTTCATTCGGCGTGTCTTGGGGGCCATGTCAACTTTTCATTTTGAGCCTAAATTTTTGACAAAATTTAGAAACCAGAAAAAATGCTTCAAAATAATTTTTTCCGTAAATATAAACACTTTTNTATTTTTTTGCTTCTTCTGGCCAGAATTTCCATATCGGTTGGATTTTTTTATAAATTTTCTTGGAGAGCGCCTCTAGATGGATATCGACCTGTTACAAATTAATGCCTTCAATTCTTGGTAAGCTTTTGAACCCATATTTCTTCTTGATTTTGGTTGAATTAATAAGTGGTTCTTTTCGGCTCCCAGAGTTCTTCGTATTTTTGAATTACTGCAGAGAGACAATTGCGTTTGTGGTAAGACTCCAACTTCCTCTATTCGGTTTCACGCACGTAACTATATCATTGTTTCGGTCACATTATAAGTCTTACTTTTTGATTATCTACTTCGTATTTAACTCTCTTGTATGATAAGTTGATAATTTCCCAAAATTTAACGCCAGCGATGATGTTAGTATAGAAAAAATTCCCAATTTCTTCTTACTATCAACATGGATGCTTTTCTTTCACTTTGATATAAATATTTCTCTTTAATATGTTTTACTTTTTGTAAAAAAGGAATTTTTTTATAATTTTTGCTCCCTCGCTCTACCGCGCGCAGCGAAAAACATAAATAATAATCCCGATTACGAACATTACATTTTCACTCCCATTTACCAGTATGTTTGCTCTTCTGTAGCCACTAAAATTACAAGATTATAAATCAACATTACACCCTAATTTGAAACTGAAAATTACTTTCACTACATTAAATTAGATAGAGCTTATACATCCACCCACGCCTTAAAGCACCTAAAAAATATTTACCAAGAATTGCAATTTATGTTATAAATACTTTTGTGATTGTGATCCTCATATATAGGTGAAACTCAACAATAACTTCAATACTAGAGTTTAAATCACACTAGAACTGTAAGGACGCATTCTGTGCTTCATCAACATATACTTACGTGCTACGTTATCAACAGTCATTTTTTGATGTGGTTGGTGTCGATCACGATAACGCACCGGATAAACAAAAACTACAGTTTTTCGAACCGCATTTTAACATAATCGAAAAAAACCTTAATCCATAAAATACCCGAAAATTCTTTGGAGGAATCTTGATTTGCATGGACAAACCAACTCTAAATAACCAAACAAACATAAAATCATGAAGTTTCTTTGTCCATGCTTTTAACTAGATCGAAAACACTGCAATTAACTTGAATTTTTTAAAAAAACGAATTGAGGCTTTAATTTAGCGAAACAAAGAGCTGCAATTCGCTAAATTGCTTTTGAAACAAAAATGTTTTTTCTGAATTTGTAATTCGATTTACTTCTCACTCTTGAAAAGTAATGAATAAACCGAAAACGTTGAAAAAAACAATTTTTTAATTGAAAAATCATAAATTATTTTTTTCAACAACAATCTAGAACAAAATCCAGAAGTTTTCAAAATTCGAATAATTTGTTTTGCTAAACTCGCATAAAACCGGTATCACCATGATATGAACATTTTTATTGGTGAATAGTGACCCAACCGAAAACGATGCATGACATTAAAATTATCGGAAATGTCTTATTCGAATTCTAGAAATTTCAATTTATTTTTGAAGCCAAAATGTTACACCTAATTATCGAATTTGAAGCTGATTGGTTAAAAATTTGGATTAGCTGTAAGCCAACTTTTTGATCAGTGAAATCTCAGCTTCAATGTTGGTGGTACTTTTGTTTCGATCAGACGAACTTTTTTTTGAACTTTTCCATGTTTCCGGTTTACCTCCAAGCCAATTTTCTTTCCGACCACATTGACCGCATATATATTAATCTACCTTAGTCAAAAAACGGCTTTATTCTAAACATTCGTCTAAAGAAGATAGAGTTTGAAGTCGAAAAGCTGGAAAATCGCGCTCATGAGATTCTAGAAGAAAAAAATGAACAAAAATAAGGAAATCCTTCAGACCACATTTTTGTTCTTTTTTTACCCGCTACTCTTGTGTCAATTTTGAGACGCTTTGTATGTGGGGTCGAAAAGAAGATAGATTTAAAAAAAAACGTTTAGTGCTCTAGAATAGACTCACCACCTGGTGGTGTGATGTAAATCAGGTTGACTTTGAGATTGTGTAATCAATTGACGAAGGCTAGATTCTAAAAAACGAGTTTCCTCAGATTTTCACAACTGCCCTAGATATTGATCTGCAGACGTAATTGAAAGGTACCAAAAAGCGACACCCACCCCCTTGAATGTACCCTAAACTATCACCACAAATTTTTTAAAGTGAGTTTGTTTTGCGTACAAAACACTTCATGCTTTTTGCACCACAAAGAACATAAAATTATAAGAATTTACGAACTTTTTTAAATATTAAAAATTTCCTTAAATCACCCGACCTGGAAAACTTGTCGACCTTCCGACCCGCAGAATATTTTTTTAAATTTAATTTTGTATGTATTTGAATAAAATAATTAATACTATAAATTTAACCCATTTTTTATTATTTTCAAAAATTTGTTCGAGAAAATTTATAGATATCACATGAATTCGAGTTCTCAGGGTTTCAAGTGACAAAATATCTCAATTTTTAAATCTGTTCCTGGCATCATTTCCCAATCTTGAAAATTCAAAAATCTATATTTTTCGGAATGAGGAAAAATAGGTCGAAAATGCCGATTTTCATTGGTGATTGCCCACCAGTGGTTTTTGGTACCAACACGGTTGCGCAATCAGCAAGGCTGTTATTCTGCTTATATCACCAAAGTTGGTCATTTTCCCCCTTTTTTGTTTTCAATTAATTTTTAGTCTCATATAACGGGGTGAAACATAAAGGAGTGTTGATACATAAAGGTGGTGATACATAAGGGGGCTTTTATACATAAATTAAATATTTGAAAAAATTACGCTAAAAGAATATTTTCAAGAAAGAACAGCTGCAAAATCATTTTTTAAATGTTAAAATTTTCATTTGAAACGTGATTTTGAAAGCTGGTCTTATTTTTTAAAGTTTTATGCAGTTAAGTTAAAACCTCTCGATAGGCGCTTCTTTTGATTTTTAAACCAGTCTTTAATGCAAAATCAAATTTCAAAAATACTGAGAAAAAATTTTCAAAATTTTTTTTTAAAAAATCAGAAAATAAGCTCAAACGAGTGTCTGATCAAGGAGATTTTGAAAAATTGGAAAAAAAATATTTTTAAATGTAAAACAGCTGAAAAAAAATAAAATTTAAAATTTTCAAATTGTCATTTTGAAAACTAGTTTTTGACAGCTGTCCCCAACTTTTAAAATTTTTTTTTACATTTTTTCTTAAGTTTTTGATCATGCGCGCCTTTAGGGTAGTCTCCACAAACGCATGAACTTTGAATTTGCATTTCCCACCCTAGTCTATAACTCAAATTTTTGTTGCGGTCATGCTCTTGCGGTTTTTTAATTGAAAAAAATGACTTCTTTTTATCAGAGTTTGTAAGTTCAGGAAATTAAGTTTTCTAAGAGCGATTTTCTTCCAACAGGCGGGGCCGAAAATTTTTTTTATTTATCTTGAGATCATCTCTATTTGGGTACGATAACCCCCTGAGATCAAATTACCACTCATGTAAAACTTTCAGTTTTGGCACTTCGGCTCCTGTTGCGCACCCTACGTATACAGTATACGTTTTTCCTAATTCCTGGAACATTGGTACATGTAAGAATTTGAAGTACATGTCTTTTTATTTGAAATAATGATGAGCTCAATTTCTGTACTTTTTTATTCTTTTCCCTTGGAATTGTATTCAAATTTTCGATTTCAAATTTTACGATCGCATTCCTTGAAAAAGACAAGATTTTTAAGGCGGTTCTTTCACCACTTCCAGCTTAATTCTTTGATCAGCTCTGTATTTGTCATGTCTTTTACTAATTTTATAATTTCGCAACTATTGAATGAATCAATAGTAAAAATTCATTTAATATCTTTCTTCAGACAATATAATAACTGTAATCCAGATATAACAGAGTAAAAAGACAGCAAAATTGTTATCCCGAATGCATGTACATCAGTCCATTCAATTTCGGACTTTTTAATTTGTTCTGGGAGCACAAACACTGGTGTTGCGCCAGATTTTGTAATCATCCCAAATCGCCAAGAAGGACTTTTATGTTAGATAAAACCAGAATATATTAGAAAGTTTCAACATCTGGAATTTGGCCTCGTAAAAATAAGTATTGTGTTTAAGTATTCATAAGTAACAAACTGTTTGTAGGGGTTGAGTGACACTGAAAAAAAAAAGCTTGAAGGGATACTCATCGGTTTTTATTACAGGTCAGATGACATGATACATGAATCTTAATGCCTCAGGAAGGCCACAAAATGCTTTTCTGGTCATAAAAAAATTTGAGAATATTTTCTAAACTTTTGAAGTTTTTTCAGTTTTTTTTTTGGAACTTTCTTGGAAAAACAACGTCCAGGTTAATTTTAATGAAGAATAATCAAAATAATAATGCCGTAGTTTTAATTTGAGGGTACTTCTGGTACAATTGTATCAAGATAATAATTCTAGAATTATCAGACCAAAATTTAGACATGCTGTAAACAGATTTTTAATTCAGTTAAACCATTAGCTTTCCATTTGGTGGCAATTTGAGCTTAATCTGATCAATTTCATTTTTCTAAAAACTTAATATTGACTCCGGCTTCACCAGACCTCAATTTTCAATTAATAGCAAGCATATGTCAAAACAACATTTTCAATAGAAAGTAAGCCCAACATCTTTTTTCTACTCATATGATATGAGTCATATCAAATTATAAAAAATCGGTCTCGGAAACTTAAGCTTCAAATTTCAAAATAAAGCAGGTAAGAACGAAATTTTGCAAGAAAAATCCCGAATGGTTGTAGATAGAGTCAATGCCGTTATCTTGAATTAAATGCATAAATTTTCATTACAGCCCGCTTTCGGAGAAAAAAGACAATTTAAAACAGAATCATGGTTTCTAGAATCCTATACTCACACTTGGTGTCTGTCGAAAAATTTATTTTCCCACTTTTGGTTCAAGAGCAGAATGATAAATCTAGTTATAAATCTATTCAAAAGTTTTGATAACTTGTTTTTTTTTATTCTGAACTCCGATTAAAAATTCAAGAAAAAACCGATGAGTATCCCGTTAATTATAATTTATGTTGAGGTTTATTATACCAAAAAATTAGATTGAAAAATTAATTTTTATAAAACATAAACAATTTTCAATTTTTTCGGTAAATGCATAGACCTAAAATTTTTTATCGTGAAAATTTTATCGCATTGGTTATATATGAAATTAAATCTGCAGGTTTCTCTTGAAAGACACCGGTAAATTACATCTAAAATCGACTTTATGGGAAAATTTCAAAGCCTTGACTTGATGTATGATGCTTTATCGCGTAAATATAACAAGCGTTTGTTATTTGAATAAGAAAATTTTGTATCTGAGGAAAATTTAAATGGCTGTTTTGAGAAAACTCGGAGATGTTCATGTAAGTTCGATTCACATTTTGTGCATTGAAATAACCAGTTCCAGTGAATTCAGATCAGAAAACTGAAGCCATGTTTCTTTAGCTTGGAGAATGTTCTGCATGTTAATTTTTTTTCAATATAACGGCTTCATAGAGTGTCGACCCCACAGGGTTTCGAAAAAATCTCTCATGAACAAGTTTTTTTTTTCTGCTTTTTCCGCCCACTTTTCTTATATTTGCTTTCCAAATTTGACGAATTTTACTGGCGACAATTTCGTTTCTTAAGATTCCCTCATAAACTGCCCCAAAGCCACCATTTCCAATTTTTTTAGTTTATGAATTCGAAATCCAGATTCAACGCGCAATAACGGATCACCAGGAAAGCTCATCCAACAATCACAGATAAGTTTTTTGTGAAGACTCCCAAATTTTGATTTTAGATAAAAACCATGTCAGTTTTATCTTTCAAGACCCATCAAGCTAATTTGTGGTGAAATGGAGATGGAATATATTTAATGATAATAGCTGTTTCTAATAATGAGTTGCTTATTATTATAGTGTATGCTGGCATAATAATGACAAACTTTCAAAATTCAGTGGTCCGCCATTTCTATGCAAAATTCTGCTAGATGTTTGTATAATATCGAGCATAAGCATCTGTATTGAATTTCTTCGACTTTTTCATTTTGTATATAACTGTAAACTTCAAATATCTTCAGATATAAAACCCTGTTGCTAAGAAGTAATTTGTGGGAGTCATCGTCATTGTTTTCTTACTACATGAGATGTTTAAAATGCTTTATACACCTAAAGGGGGTTGTGGGTGAAATGATGTTAAAGTCGACAAACTAGTTCAATTTGCTAGAATAAGGCTGAGAATAAAAAAATGATAATTTTATTAAAGAGCAGATTGCGTTTACCAATCAGTGGATCCGAGAAAGAATGCGTAACATCCCGGATTATCTCAAAACGATGGTCAATCTGTAGAATGGCGCGCGGCGGGGCCAGCTGGAATTTGCCGCGCCTTTGCAAATAATTAATTATACTGTACTTCAAATCTTTTGAATAAAGTTTTAAAATTATCGAAAAAATGAACGATCACATTAAATTCGCGATAAACAGTGTACCGTCTACTTTATAAAACAGCTTAGCTCATTATTTATAATCGCACGAAAGTTCTGTGATTACAAGACATTGTATAATAAATTATATTAAATTAATATTAGAATAAATTATTATTATTTATTTTGAAAATACAGCGTGAGTCTTTTCGAATTCTTCGCTTTTAACCCAGACGGCTCAACAGCTCAAATCTAAGCAAACTATAGGCAATATTGGCTGTCTAGCCGGCTGAAAAGGATATTTGAAAAGACTCATGCTGTAAATGAAATTTAATTATTTTGTAAATGCATAAGATACATTTATTTTCACAATAAATAAAATAAAATTTGTTAATTAATTCAATACAATAAATTTCAAAAATAATAAAATACAATAAATTTTTATTAGCTTTAATGTATCGAAAATTCTGGCTAGTCGTTAAAATTCTATTGATACGCCACAATAGGGAAATCCCGCAATTTCATAGGTCACTTCTCGAGAATCCAGCGTTTTCATTGGCCACTTACAATTTTGGTGACGGTTGCACATACAGTTTTACGACTAGGCAGGATTTCGATATACTGACAAATATAATAAGAAAAGAAGACCATAGAAACGATGTAATTCACCTTGGAAATTGGTCAGCACAAATTTTAAGTTACAGTATTACTTATTTCTTTGAGAAATAAAGTTTGGCTTGACTGACATTCCTCACGATTGAAAATGAGTAAAAACTGATAAATTCAGATTTACTTGCAGATATATTCGATTTGTCAAAAAAAAATTTTGCTGCTAAAAAGCTAAGCCAATTAGGTTTTTCACGACACAAACTTCGGATTTTCCCAGGAAATCACACTTTTTCTGAAATATTGACGATTTGAAATAATGAATTTTAAAAGTCGAAAATGGGTATCGATGTTTTTAGCCATCTTGTAAAAAAATTTTTCTGGTCATATTAAGGGGTGGCGTCGTAATCTGGTACCTTTCAATCCCGCCTCATAATAATTCTAGGGTAGTTGTGAGAATCTGAGGATACTCGTTATAGGTCTAGCCTTCGCCTAACGATAACACAATCTCATAAGTCAACCTTGTTACATCACACCACCAGGTGGTGGAGTCTATTCTAGAGCACTAAACGTTTTTCAAATCTATCTCTTGAAGACCTACATACAAAGCGTCTGAAAATTACACAAAGTACGGGAAGAGTGAGGTTACTAATATGTTTGAGCCATTTTTGAATTTCGGTCTGAATTTCTAGAATCACTTTTGAACGCCGATTTTTACAATTTTTCGTCTTCAAACTCTATCTTCTCCAGACGGATGTTTCAGAATAAGACCGTTTTTTCGACTCAGGTAGATGAATATAGTGTCCGTCAATAGTTGGTCTCGGATTTTTGAATTTCACCTAGAATTCTAGAAATATGACTATAAGTAAACCGGAAATGAAAGTTCGAAAAAAAAGTTCGTCTGATCGAAACAAAAAGTACCACCAAATTGAAGCTGAGATTTCACTGATCAAAAAGTTGGCTTACAGCTAATCAAAATTTTTAACCACATCAGCGTCAAATTCCATAATTAGGTTTAACATTTTTGCTTAAAAATAATTGAAATTCTAGAATTCGATTAAGACATTTCCGTAATTTTAATGTCATGCATCGTTTTCGGTGGTGCATATTCATCAATAAAAAAATGTTCATATCATGGTAAGATACCGGTTTTATGCGGGTTAAAGCAAAACAATTATCGAATTTTGAAATCTAGATTTTGTTCTAGATTTGTTTTGAAAAAATAATTGCCACCATGAGATTCCTTGGGTCAACTTCAGATACCGATATTAATGTATCATAATTAATTCTATAAAGGGCTCAAAAAATTACGACGCCACCCCCTTAAGACTAAGTTTTTTTTCTTTTTGAATTTTTTTAAAACTTATTTTTCGACATTTCACAGGAATGCTGGACCTTGTTTCTAGGCGACTCTGTATGAAGAACTAAAACACTTATCGCTGGCAAGTGAAAATTAAGCGTTTTCAAGTTAACCATTTTTCTGGTTTAGGGTCGTCGACCAAAATAACTGTTCGAGTTTAACGGTCAATTTCAAAGTCATCCTATGAACTTGGAAGTACCAACCAAACATTGTCAGGGTCGACTTTCTTATGAACGTATTAACAGTTATGGGTAATAATGTACTGAAAGGTCGCTAAAGAAAAAATGGTCAAACCTCAAGTCAATATCAAGTTCATTATGAGTTGAAAAGACTATCATTGAAATCATTGGAGTCAACTTTTTAATGAACGTATATCAACTATGGGTCAGTTATATACTTGATCGTTGCTAGAGGGGTACGAGGCAACTGACCGACATTTTCGCTCGGCCCTGTTTTGTAACAAAAAACAGTTATGAAGAGTCACTGGGCTGGTGGGCGGTATTTTAAGAGAGCACGACTTTAGAGCGGGGATACAAATATTAAACTTTGTTGAAATATACTTTTTAAGTATAATTGGCGTAAAATATGAATTACGTTATTTAATTAAGTCGACATTAAGGCAATGCGTTATAATTTTGAAAATGTGAGTAATTTCTGAAAAGAATGATTAATTTCCTCATAAAATTTTTTGGACTTTTATCTTTTATATTATAGTAACAAATTAATTTTCCACTCAAACTATGATATACTATATAATATAGTCTATATCAAAAAATGTGTCAGCCAAGAGCATATTTTTAAATAACCAAAGATGACTTCGCGGGTGATCATTTTTACACAAATTTTACTCCACGGGGTACTACATCCTAAACTTTCTTAACACATGTGTTACACAGATGTTTTTTTTTGTTTGCTCAGCTAGAATTTCTCGGCAAGAAATCCAGATGATAAAATCTAATTTCGGAGGGACTAAAGAGCAAAACAAATGATATAAGCTCATTTATTTTTAAAATAATTATGAAAATGGAAAATTTGCAAATTCAAGATATTGCGGAAACAACAATTTATGATGGGTCTTTTGCTACTCCAGTTTTGGAAGATATAACACACGGGCAAAAAGAAAATTCTCGTCTTTTTCACACCCGTGAAGAAAATGGGCCGTTTTATTACAACCAAAGACATGTTACCAGGAACAAAATCTCTGTTGCGTGTTTCTAATAATCCATTTCGCTAAATGTGACGCGTTTTGAAATTAATACTAAATGGCATTTTACCAGTAAACGAATTGAAAACCGGAAATTTGGTCAAAATTTGAAAAATTATGGGTCATCTTTAGGTTGATTTTTTGGTTGTTAAAAAGTAAATAAGTTTCGGTTTTTGTCAATTATTGAATCAACAAACAATTCTGATTAATTGTGAGATATAAACCAATTGTTTGGTTGTTCGAAACAAAGAGAAATATCAGATAGATTCCCCCGCGCTCCTAGTTAGTGTTCATTTTCGTAACACACAAATGGAAAAATTATTGAACGTTGATTAACGATTATTAGTTATCTCACGCTAACAGATTAACACGATTGAATTGGTAAGAATTTTTTAATTTGATAGAATGTCCAAAAAATTATTTTACAACATTTCAAAATCGAATTTATTTTTGAGTCGTTTCATGGTGTTGGGAACCCCCTTAAATCAAGTTGAAGTTCAGTCTTCACAGTTAACGAGAGATACCCAGAAAATAATACATTTTTTGATGATTCTTCCAATAATGAATAATTTGTTTTTTTCTATTTTTATCGCCAAATTTATAAAACTTATTCGGTTAATAATAAATTATATATATGTCTTCGTTATTTAATTAACGTTGAAATAGTAAATTTCAACTTATATTTTAATATTGTACTCCCGCAATATAGTCGTGCTTTTCTCAAATAGCGCCTGCAGCTCACTGACTCTTGATCGGTGTTTTTTGTTACAAAATAGGGTCTATCGAATGTCGAGCGAAAATGTCGGGTCAGTTGCCTCGTTCCGTGCTAGAGAGCAAAAACGGCTAACATTTTGGGAATTGCTGTCTAGCGACCTAACAGTACATCATTGACCCATAGTTGCTGATACGTTTATTTTGATAGTTTCTTCAAAAAAAAGTACCCAATGTGTTTTAGCTTTTGGGGTGTTCTCCGAGGAGATACACGCTTAACCAATCAGAGCGCGACTTGGTTAGTTTATAGAAGGGGCGTTTCAATCTCCCCGGGAAACCCCAGAAGCTAAAACACATTCGGTACTAGTTTCCCTTTTTTTCTCTCATTCATTCTTATCTACCCGTAATCTACCATTTTAATCTGGCTAGAGAAGTGGACAATTTAACCAAGCTAATTCTACATTCTACACTCACAACCTCCTTAAGGGCGGGCCATAAGTTTGTCCACATAACTTCAGTTTTGTTAATGCAGCAGTTTGACAATGATATAATTCTAAGCCTTTTTTCGTTATTTTTCACATTTAAATCCAATGAAATTTTAGATGAATAAATATCATTCTTGCATATGTAAATAATATGAATGTATGTAAATGAATGAATGTATGATATGTAAATAATATGAATAAATTAGTAAAATATGATACCGAAGTTATACAAAACTAATCGCACGCCCTTAAAAAGTCTAAAAGAAAGTTCTTTCGGCCTCCTAAAAAATGTATATTCTGGAAACGGAGGAAAGTCTCAATAAATTCCGGCACATACACCAAACAGCTGGATTCCTATATTTTATAATTACGCTTTTCCGACTTTAAGAGGGTAGCAGCGATGAGGCAGATTGGAGTCAATTCAACTTACGAAAATAATTAGTTGGTTTATTTTTTCGTGCTTATAATCGTTAGCTGAACCAGAATAAATGTGTATCAGCTCATTAAAATCATTTTTTATTTATTTTAGGAAAAATTTGAGTTCGAACTTTCATTTTTGAATTCGTGAAATTTTGAAAAAATTCAAAGCATTAAAAAGATTTTACGCATTTTTCGTCCACAATTTTTTCTGATTTTTTTTTGAAATCTGTGAATAAAAACGAAAAAAATCTTTACTTTTTTCATGCATGTCTACATATTTTCTGACCGCTGTTTCAAAATAATAAAATGTTTATTTGTTAGTTTTTATAGAAATATAATAAAAATTTTCCGCAAATCAAGTCCAAAAATTTTAATTAGTACTTTTTTGAATTGTCTGTAAAAATTAGGCCGAATCACTTGTGAAATTTTCTGGTATCTATTTGTTTCCGTATTTCAACCGATCGAAGGGTCAAGCGAATATCGTTTCTGAAATACTGATGCAATTAACAACACTTGCTTGTGACACCGGTTTGTCGCATTTCGCACGCAATTTAATTAAATTTTATTTTTGCAAAAAAATTTCAATAAAATTTTGGGTGTTTTAGGCGTCGTTTCTTCCAAAAGTCAGGACATTCTTCGATATTGAACTGCAATTGAAGGTCAATTTTTATTCTTAAAAAGCTGTTTTTCCTCATTTTTCAGGGAAAAAAAACTTTCATATTAAGAAAAAATTTTTCATGTGGATGATGATTTACCCACTAATTAGCGCATTACACCTGAAAATGGCTGAAATTTACAAATATTGTCTTCAAAAAAAGTTCTCACATCGGATTAAGGGGGTACTCAACGGTTTCTGAGATTTTAGATCGGGGCTCAAAAGAAAACGAAACAAGTTATAGAAATTCTGAAAGCCTAAATGAAAGATCTATCCTTTTGCTCCGACCAAAAGTAAAGAAGAGTTTTTTGAGCACCACAGCACCAAAGTGGGATTGAGTTCTAGAACACTGATTTTACTTCAATGTCTTTTATCTCGGAAACTGCTTAATGAAATGATTACACTTTGTAAAATAACAATTACTACTAGGTTGACAGTTATCGGAAATATTTTGCGAAATTTCGATCGGACTTGTTCTAGAATAATGAAAACCGTAATTTCATGATATTTTAGAATTTGTAGCTCAGTTTTCTCAAAAACGACTCAATACACTTTTTTTTAAATTTGGTTTTATTCGGAAAAAAATGTCTTCTCAATTTCTAGTGGAAAACTTTTCTTTAAACATCGCTCCTATTTATAGAAAATTGCAGATTAATTCAGTCGGAAGTCAATTTTTATGATTTCTAGAAATTTTGATCGTATTGAGTCGAAAGTACCATCAAATGAAAGCTCATAGTCTACTGAACAAAAAATCTGCTTACGTCAGATTGAAATTTTGATCCCTTATATTCTAGAATCAAGAAAATGTGAAAATTCCAAACTGAAACAAAATTTTCTCGAAAACGACTCGATACATTTTTTTTTAAATTTGATATAATACGTGGAAACATGTCTTCTCAATTTCCAGTGAAATTTTTTTTTAATCATTGCTCCTATTAATAGAAAATTGCATTTTAGTTCAACCGGAAGTCAATTTTGGAGTTCTAGAAATTTTATTTTTCATCCGATTTTGTACAAAAAAGTAACCCTCAAATTGAAGCTACTGCAAAACTGAAGTGAAAGTTGCTACTCACTTTACTTATTTCTTAGAATTTTTCATTAAAATGACGTTTATGTATTTTTTCCCAAAAAATACTTAAAAAACATCTGAAAAAACTGAAATTTTGAGAAAATCTCGAATTGTTTTATATATAAGAGCATAAATGAATTTTTGTGGCCTTCCTGACGCTATTTGTGCAGTTATTATGTCCAAACCTGAATTAAAAACGCGTTGAGTACCCCTTAAGTTCGAAATGGAGTTACAATGAAAGTGATGTTGATATTTTTACAGATATTTAGTTATGTTGAGATTAAAAATATAAACCTTTGCAAAATGAACACTTTCATAGAAGAGTAAAAATAAAATTCCATTTTTTTTCATAAATCCCTTCGAAAAAAATGTACCAATCTTCCACATCGCTGCTACCACCTTAAAAGGTTAGCAGCAATGTGGCAGTTTGATACATTTTTTCTGAGTGATATTTGAAAACAAAAAAAATGTGAAAATTATTTTTTTTTCTATCTTCAATTAAGTGTTCATTCTTTCAAACGTTGATATATTAACTTAAATTTTTTAATTTCTTAACATAAACAAACTATCTGTTAAAATATTAAAAAACTTTCATTGGACTTCATTTCCAACTAACCCGATGTAAGAATGTTTATTTAAGATGATATTTATAAACTCAGGCATTTTCGGGTGTTATTCGCTCATCGGTGGGTGAATCATTATCACCATGAAAATTTCCTAAATATGAAAGTTTTTTTTTCTTGAATAATGGCGAAAAACAGCTTCTTAGGAATAAAATTGACCTTCAATTTGTTTAAATATTAAAAAATGTCCTGACTTTGAAAGGAATGACGCCTATAACACCCGAAATTTTATTAAGATTTTTTGCAACAATAATTTTTTTTAATGCGTGCCAAATGGCACAAACGGTGTCACAAGCAAGTGTTGTAAATTTCATCAGTAGTTCAGAAACGATATTCGCTTGACCCTTCCATCGCGTTGAAATACGGAAATAAAATAGGTACCAAAAATTTCACCCAAGTGATTCGGCCTGATTTTTATACAGATTTCAAAAGACAACTAATAAAATTTTTGGGCTTGATTTGCGGAAAATTTTCATAATATTCCTTTGAAAGTCGACAAAAAAGGACAAATAAACATTTTATGATTTTCAAACAGCGGTCAGAAAATATGTAGACATGCATGAAAGATTAAGTGGCTATTTTTTGTTGTGTTATTCACAGATTTTCAAAAACGAAATCTGGAAATATTTTGGACAAAATGCGTGAAATTTTAATAATGCTTTGAAATTTTTTGAAATTTTTACAAAATTCACAAATAGAAGTTCGAACCTCAAATCTTTCCTAAAATAGAAAAAAATGATTTTAATGAGCTGTAACACACTTATTCTGGTTCAACTAACGATAATAAGCACAAAAATAAACAACTAAGTATTTTGTAATTAAATTCACTCCAATCTGCCACATAGCTGCTACTCTAAGGGTTTCTATAGGCAAAAGGACTTTTTGAATTGCTTATTTCTCTCGGCATAGACATAGGAAGTGAATAAAACATTCTTATAAGTTAGTTCGTAACTTAGTTCGTTTAAGATAACATGTTGAACTACCGGTAAATGATGTTGACCAGGAGCAAAAAGTTTCTTGAAAAAGCCGTATTTTTTTTTCGTCCTATCAAGGAAATGTTTCAAAATTTGACATATCTGCGAAATTCAAGGCTAAAAAATTGTTGTCGATTTTTTTATTTTTTCACTGAAAAGGTATCAAAGCTGGCGAAAAGGACTGTTTTTTTGCTATTTGGCACGGAAAGTTTTTTTCATGCTACATGGCACACTTTGTTTCCGTGCAGTATAGTTTTTTGTAATAATTGTCAACAAAATTGTTGTGTCTGATGCAACGATTTCATTTTTAACTCCAGGAGAACGATTTGAAAATTTATTTTTTGACAATCAATGTCATCGTATGAACGTTTTCAATTTTATAAACGATTCTAAGTTGAATGTTTCTGGAAACTGTATTATAAACTATGGCAAAATATTAACCGTTCGACACGAAGCAGAAAACTTTTTTTTTCGACACTCAGAAAAAATTTTTAATACTTTTTTTTCAAATTTTGCCATTTTTCTCAAATTTTTTTAATTTTTATGACTAAAAAGCCACGTTGAGTTCAGAAATCGTGAAATCAGACCTCTAGCTCGTTAAGTTAGAAAGATACGACTTGCCTATAGAACCTATATTATATAGTATATAGGCCTATATACTCAAAAGATAGTGATACTATACTCAAATGAGCTTATTTCGAATTTTATAAAAAAACATCCAAAATATTGAGTATTTTTTGAAGTTTTATTCTTTATAATGATTAAACAGGATACACGGAGAGATTAAAAATTGTAGACTCCAGCAATTGGATTTACATTACAAAATATATAGGCTGCCTTAAAACCCCCTTAAAGGTTTCGTTAGCTACCTTGAAATTCATAAAACATCAAATGCAGCGAAGTGACATATCGTCCTTGCAAGGTGTTTTTCAGACAACCAACCTATTTTCTTATCAATATCTAATAACTGAGCATAAATACGGAATCAGTTTGTTGAGTGGCCACCGATTATAATACAAAGAGAATCCAGTAAGTAATACTTCATCGCCATTGTTTTCTTTGAATTTATACCATAACATGCTGATAAACACAGCATTTGCAATATGTCAGCTTACAAGTGTCAATAAATCAAGGAATTTCTATTTTCTCGCTTGGGAGGCACCTGAGAACATCAGGAATAACATTGAGTAAATAATCAAGGTTTTCAACACGCAAATCCATTTTTTATTATGCAATCTTATCAGTGTTATATTTATATGTGTATGTTTGAGATTGATGACGATAGTGTTTGCTTTGTAATTGCGAAATGAATATCTTTAATATTTATTTGAACATTTTTGTTATCACTATGAACATTGAGTTCTGTTTAAGGGGGGTTGTGCGGTGCTAAATGTTGAAAAATATGCAAGCAATTCAAAGTTGCTTTATTTATTACATGACACATTTTTTCGAAAGAATTAGCAATATATTTTGTCCGCTACTCTTTGCGGTTCGATTGAACATAAGTCAGTGAGTTAATTGTCGACCGTCTATGCAATTTAGTGATGTTTATGAGTACTTGATTTTTTTTTCTTCAGGTAAAAACTCTCACATGCTGCATACAACTGTGATGATTTTTTTCGGGATTGTACTCAAGTTAAACGCCAAGAATTTCGCGTTATCATATTTTTAATTTTCGGTCAAGATTCGTTCGAAAAATGATGAAGAAAGAAATTCTCCATTGTATATAAAAATACATTTTCTGTTTTTCTAGCCAATAATAATTATAAACAAATATCAGAAAACGGAATTCAAACAGTGCGTGGTTTGCACAATCTCAAAAAATTGTGTTAAAATATGTTGAAAAATTCGATATTTATTTGCATTCGAGAGAAAAATCGAAGAAAACCGAAAATTTTAGCACATCAAATTTTTTTTTTTATGAGTTAAATGAATAAATTTAAAATGGTCGACAGGTCGGCTTACCAATGGGCAAATCTCTGTTTAATATTTTTTTTTAATTCTTGATTAAAGAGGGCTCAACTAAGATTCGCGCGTTCACCGTATTTTCATTCCAAAAATATGATTCAAGAGTATCAAACAAGAGCGAAGAAACAAAAAGAAGCATATTTATATATTGAAAGTAGGCATCCCAATATTTTAGCTAAGTTCAAAAATTAGCTTGAAAATTTTTGACAAGAAGTGAGAAAATTTTCGAAATATTTCTAATTATTTTTGACCAAAATCACTAAACCATGTCATATGGTTTTTCAAAGAGCATATAAAACTTTGTCGTCACCCAGTGGAAAAGTTAAAGTAGCCATTTGTTAAGTTTTTTGTTGATTGAAACAAATATTGTAATAAAATATTGAACGAAAAATAAAGCGTTTTTTCATTATGTTTGGAACTTTTATCCAAAAGTTCTTATAATTTCTCGAATCGAAAAGTTAAATTCGAACTCAAAATTTTCTTAAAAGCCATAATGCAAAAATTCGCTTGTTACAAAAGTTGCCTGGATTATGAATCTTACTTTCATGGTTATTGGGCAGAATTTATCAATCCAGTGAAAAGACTTTTTCATCAAGAGCATATCGGTATTAGGATGGGTGAACCCGGCGTGACATGAAGCATTTCCTAAATATACATCATGAGAAAATCCGAGGAAGCCATTCTGTGTCAATTTTGAGGGAGATTATTTTTTTGAATTTTCTCGACATAAATTTTCAAAATTTTGGTGCTTCCTCATTGGCTGAAAAAAAAAAGTTGCTCAAAAGTCATTTTTGGCCCAGAAATGAATTCTCGGGTAAAACTACTCTAGAAACATTTTTTTTTATGTTGATTTTTTTAAAAATGGCAGTTTTTGGGGTTTGAAAATCACAAAAAATCGGCATTTTATTCACAAAATCATATTTTTTTTTGAAATTTGAAACCATGTACACCTAATGTTTAGTAGATGTTGTAGACCCATGATTGTTGACATAAATAAAAAAAATATTCCCCCACTGCGTCAGGAAAAAGTTATAGGCATTTGAATAGTGCTATAAGCGTCATTTAAGTCTTTTTTCACAAAAATGATTTTTAAATCATACATTAAGCTTTTTATTCTATCAACTTAATGTGCATCATCGAGTTAATGATTCAGCAACCTAAAAAAATACAATTATGCTTTCGTTGGTTACGCTTAAAACATTCTCAGCGTGTAAATGCCTCCCGATTTTTTGCTGCGTGTTACACCGTGTGAGCCTCCGAGTAAAAAAATCAGCTACCCGATAAAAGGTCATATGAATCTAAAAACTCCAGACTGACGTGTACTGCGTGATTTACTCCCAGATTGACACTCTCAAATCTATATACCCAAACGATCACGTGGTGTAACACCGGAAATAGAGGTGCACGAAAACTCGAATTATTTCAAAACAATGATTATGGTGCTTAAAAGATGCGCAAGCATCGTCTTTGTGGTAAGGTATTAGCAACTATAGGTCTCAGATGACCACAGGTGGCTACAGGCGATTCTTTTGACTTTCGTGGAGTAAACAGCAACCGGTATTTAGCATTTACAGGGAAAGCTTATTTAAGAATAAATGAAAAAACCATTAGAAAGAATTTTTTAAAGATTCATTTAAATTTTTTTATTCAGAAAAAATTGAAAAAATTTTGCCGATCGCTGATTGGTTGAAAAATAAAAATGCTCAAAAAGTGACTTTGACCCCAGAAATGAAACAGGCATGATTAAATTAGACTAGAAACATATTTTTAAATCGCGTTGCAAATCAGAAAAATGGTTGTGAAGGGTACCTCAAATGACAAAATTGTCAATTCAAGGGGTATGCGACTCTGATTTGACATATTCTCGATGACTATACTGAAAACTAAGAGCTCATGAGAAAAACCAATTGCTCATTTGTAGATCTTTCTTTAAGGGGGTATATCTGTCTGATTAAATAAAGCCTTAAAGGCATTAAAATCACCGTGAATATGTCCACAAATCTGCCAGATATACCCCTTAAGGGCTATCCCTGCTCCTACATTTCTGCAGTTATTATGCATAAAATGCACCAAATTAATTGTTTTATGTTTTGAACGCACTAAAACACCCAAATGGCAACAAAATTTTGTTTTCGAAAATTTTGCGTTTTTTCGATTTTTTTTTAAGTATCTTTTCTCAAAATTATGTTCAAAAAATACGTTTAGTTCAAATTTGACCACTAAGACTTCAACAATTCGCTCTGCCGCTAAGCCACTTTCTCTTCAGTGTTTCCTCAGCTTTCTTTTGAGCCCTACTTTCGAAAATCGAAGTACTTTTTTTCCCGGAATTTTTTCACGTGACCTTGAAAACATCTTCTATTTGAGTTTGGAGTCGAAATTGCAAAAAACGCCACTGTAAAGTTTCTATTTGTTCTGAACTAGCTTTTGCAAAATTTTTGAGGCTAAATTTGAAATTAACCTGGGCAGGAGTAGGATTTTGCGAGGCCGTAATGTCCAAAAAACGGTGGTTTTTTGCATGTTCTAGAAAATATAGTACTTATCGACAAAAACGCCACTGTAAAGTTTAGTATATAACTATCAGTTAGTGTTAAAATTTAGGTTTATTACAAAAATAAACCTCAGAGGAGTAGGAATTTCGGTTTGCGTTAGGTCTCCTTGGTTTCGCTAATGTGTCTGGGAGTGTATTCATGCAAAAAGTTTTGGCAATTTTTTTCGCAAGTTGAAGGCTAGTTCTACAAACTGGCTAATCTGAATTATATCCTCGAGGCCCTGTTCGGGCTATATTTATCGAGATATGTCAACTTAGGAGCAGGGATACCCTTAATCTTGCAAAAAAGTGCATCAACACAAATTATTTTTGACCATCACACCAACAAGTACAGATGTTCTACAATAAAACACTTTCAAAACTGAAAAATCTATCTCCTTCAAGACGTTATCAAAGTGAGCTCCAATTGTCACAGATCACGTAACGACGGTATGTCAATCTTTGAAGCGAGCTTTAATTGAATCCGCGACGATGACCAATTTTAGCAACGCCCTAATAAACAACCGATTTTAAACAAATTTCAGACTTCAACAAATCTATCTCTCCTCCGAGGATATATTTCCAAAATGACTTAAATTTTTATCAAGTATTTCAAGAACATTGTAAAAGATTAACAGGTTTCACGACCCGCTGTGGTTTAAAATTTTTTTAAATTTAATTTTGTTAAAAAATGACAATAAAGGGGATTTTATATTTTACTCTTATTTTGTTGAAAAATAAGCCCTCAATCGTCGGACGGCCGATAAAAAGGGATTTTATATTCTTTTATCTATTTTGTTGAAAATAAGCCCTCATCGGCCGAGGCCGATAAAGTGAGATTTTGATTGACAATTTTTGTGATAAAAGGCACACAAATCGGCTGAAGGCCAATAACAGGGATTTTATCATTCAATTTTGTTGTAAAGCTGAGCACAAATTGGCCAACATTTATTTTAAAATCTCCCTTTATCGGCCTCCGGCCGATTGAGGGCTTAATTTTTTAACAAATTAGATAAAAAAATTATAAATCACCTTTATCCGGTTCGGCCGATTTGGGTTTCCTATTTTCAATAAAAATTAAATGCAAACTACGAAATCTTCTGCTTATCGGCCTGCCGGCCGATTTGAGGCTCAATTTTGAACTAAATTAACTAAAATCCCCTTTTATCGGCGCTTCGGCCGATTTGGGGCTTCATTTGTCAACAATTTAATAAATAAGTTCCGTTTAATCGGCCTTCGGCGATTGAAGCCTGCATTTTTTAATCAAATGGTAATATAAAATCCTCTTTTAATCGGCTTCGGCGCATTTGGAGCTCATTTGACAAAAATTGATATTTATATCCCCTTTTAATATTGAGGCGCTTCCTCCGGCCGATTTGGGCTTATTTTGCCAACAAAATTGATAAAAATTCCCTTTTATCGGCCTCGCGCGATTGGGCGGCTCATTTTTTAACAAAATTAAATGCCAAAATACGAAATCCCCTGTTATTGGCCTCCGGCGATTGGGGGCTCATTTTTCAACAAATTAAATGCAAAATACGAAATTTCCTGTTATCGGTCTTCGGCCGAGTTGAGGCTCAACTTTTCAACAAAATTCAATCAAATATAAAAATCCCCTTTTTCATTGGCAAATTTTTTAACAAAATTAAATTTTTTTTTAAACCAAAGCGCGGTCGTGAAAAACCTGCTTAATCTCTTACAATGTTGCATTGAAAAAGTACGCCTGATAAAAATTTAAGTCAGTTTGGAAATATATCCTCGTAGGAGATAGATTTTGAAGTCTGAAGATGGTTTCAAATCTCGTCGGTTACTTAGGCGTTCTAAATTGGGTCATTCCCGGCATCAATTAAAGTCGCCTTCAAGACTTAAACAATAGCTCGTTACGTATCTGTGATAATTAGGAGCTCAATTTGATATACCGTCTGAAGGAGATTCGATTTTTGCGAGTTTTGAAGGTTTTATTGTAAACAGTACCTGTACCTATTGATGGTGAGGTCGACAAATACACTTGTCGATGCACTTTTTGCAAGATTAAAGAAGATCTACAAAAAGCAATTTCGTTCTTTCTCATGAGCTTTTAGTTTTCAGTATATATTAACGAGAATATGTCAAATTCAGAGTTCGGCATACCCTTTAAATTGACAAATTTTTGTAATTTTAGTACCCTAACAACCATTTTCTATTTGCACGCATTAGAATATTTTCTTCTTACTATAATTT
>SCLH01001642.1:34392-46042 GCA_004367855.1 Oikopleura vanhoeffeni | reverse complement strand
ATTTTAATCATATTGGATCGGATCGACTGACCCCTTGATTTTAATCATATTGGATCGGATCGACTGAACCCTTAATTTCAATCATATTGGATCGGATCGACTAACCCCTAAATTTTAATTATATTGAATCGGATCGTATCGGAAAAAAACGATACGATCCAATCCGATCTAATAATTCCAATACGATCCAATCAAGTTTTGCCGATCCATGGGTGAGACTATCAAAAAAAATATTTAGTCTTTTACCTAATTACTTTCGAAAACATTGACGGGTCTCTGTCGTTTTGCACTCAATTTTAGCAGATGGTCAAATTGTATTACGTCCAGCTGCAAACGAGTCAATTTTAGAGAATATCCATGGTTTTGGGTCGAGTCGAAAGATTCTGCTAAACAACACCTGCTTACTGGACCGGTAATGAATATATTAAGTTATTTGAAAGAATTTAATTTGTGGAGCTTGGCTCCACAAAATAAATCAGTCCTGTCAATTATGAACAAAAATTTTACAATAATTATTATTATTGTATTTGCAACTACGGCAGATAAATAGGTTTATAATAAATAAAAATTAGAATTTAATTTTAAAAGCAGTAGTGTGGAATAAATATGAATATATAAAACATTGGAAAGTGAATATTTTTTGAACAGAAATTTTCCCTAAAATTTGCATCATATCCTTTATCTATTTGAAGTCACTCATGATGCCGAATTGATTAAGGATATCTATACAATCCGTTGAGTGCAGTCATTTTTGCTATTTTTATCCCGATTTCCACCAAAAAAATGGTCGTCAGGATTCACACGGTGAAAAACTCATTCTGGTTATTTTTTTACTCAAGGATCGTATTCGATATATCATGTCTATATGGAAGAAGGTAATCTCTAGGCCTGGCGTTCCGAACGCGCTACACCAGGCTTAAATATCCCCTTCTTAGATTTATCATATATGCATATATAACATTTAGTTGACATAAGCGAATAATTAATTACCTCAATAGGTATGGCTACATACGGTATTTCAGATTATGATCTTAATGTTTTATGAATTGATTAAATGGCCATAATATTGAATGTACTTTGTTTGGTAACGGTAGAAATTGAAGATAATAGTTTTTTAATATAATAATTTTAGGAACTTTCTTTCGGTTTTGTACTTCCATACTGTAGAATTGTTTCGAGGCTTACTTGAAAGGTTTGTTGTCGGCAATTTCTTTCTTAAATATGACAATAAGAAAGATTTTATTTCTCAAATACCAATTATGTAAATTTAAGAAAAAAATTTATATTATTTTGAAATTTTTTCCCTGAATTTGACATTATAATTTTCGATATTTTTGATGATTTCAAAATTTTTATTTAACTTTTTTGCTATTTTTTCTCTGAAACATTAATTTAAATCCTAATCTGAAGCTTGAGTTTTCATTTTTATGGAGGAAACCCCTCATTCCAATTGTAGGGTTTTGTGCAGACCAAAAAAAAGAGGGCAATTCTTCCTCTTTCGTTATTTTTGATTGGACCCTAGAACTAGTCCAGCAAAAGCCATAAGGAAGTGGAAACTCAACCAGTTGCTATTGGGCAGTTAAAATTGAAGATTTAAACTGTATACTAGTAGTACGTGTTTGCAAAGCTTTAGAATAAGAGGAAAGAAAACAAGTGAATTAAGTTTTAAAATTTGAACGACTGGGAGCATTTCAAAATGTCTCAAATTTTGGCTTGTTTTTCTTTCGCAATAATCTTAGAACTTTGAGACAAATTTTGAACATATAAGGGATTGTTAATAACCAACTAAATAGCAAAGTATGATTTTCTTCGTTTTTTCATTTTTAACCTAAATCGCCTAAAATTGAATGGCAATCTTTTAGAGAAAACAATAGTCCTGGCCGATTTATCCGGTAAGTGTTCTAATAATTAACTGTGTATAATATTTTTTTCTGTAAATCTAACATTTTTTTTTATTTCTTTACTAAATTTGAAATTTAGACGCCGCTTCAAAAATAAAAATTGTGAATTAAATTATTAAATTTGTGACCGGTCTAGTCAACATATTATTTGCAGTAAAAATTTGTTGTAAATTGGTATGGCTATTATTTATTGATTTACGCGTTAACACATGACTTTTTGCATCGCGCACCACAGTTTCCCCGCGAAAACCACTACACTCAAAAATTAACGAATTTACTTTCCAAATAGGCGAAAATAAATCTAGGTTAACTAGATGAAAAGCTCACAAATTAATAATTTATGAAGAAATAAATTAAATTAATTTTTAGCTAGTGTCATATTTTGAGCTCAGCTAGTTTAGACCATCCCATAAAATAATGTACCCGAAGTTATTTCCAATAATAATTCTTACCGATAGCTGTATTCAAACTCCAACTGCTTCCTGGGCTATATAGAAATCCTAATGATGTCGAACAAATCTGTTGTTCTATTGAAGAAAATACTTGTGAATCATCTTTAAAGCAATCTGGCAAAAATGTTTCTAAATCAAGTCCTCGATATCCTTTATAAGGACCTTTACTCTCAATTATTTTGATCAATTCAAAGAGGAAATTTGACTCGTCTGGCGGTGCTGCTATGTAAAATAACTTTAATTCCCATTCTATCAGATATTCTACGAAAGCTTCGGCCACCATATCGGGGTTATTGTGAAGCTCGACAATTTTTTCGCATCTTGTCTAAACTAATAAATTAAACAAATTTTTTCAATTCGTAAATTTTCTGATTCAAAGTCGTATACAATGCAGTTGATGTGAAATGGCTCATAAAAAGAGGTATTCGTGTGAAATAAAATGTTTCTAAAGTAAGTAATCTCACCAGTCAATGAGCGCGTTTGATCATCCACTAGCCTATTTATGAGGTTACCTTATTGATGAGCTTTAAGACCTAATTTAATTTGCGTATTTTTTGTTAATTTTTCGAACCATAATCAACCATCATAAATTAAATTTTCTCTTTTTGGCGCGTTTTTCACTTATTAAGTGAGCGCTTATTGGTGGAAAGTGGTTCGATGTTTTCCCATTATTTATCATGACTTATATTTCAAAAATTATACCATCTACCACTAAACATCAATTGAACGGTAATATGATCTAAAACTGTATTATTTTGACACCAAATTCTAATCTATTTGATTAAAATCTATCATCTATACACCAGAAATTTACAGAGTTGTGACAAAACTTATACCGTCGCTTTTCTCTAAATATTAATAGAGTTAATTTTTTTTTCTGCAACAAATTGGATGAAACGATGATGATAATCGCGTTTTAATTTTTTAGTTTTATTTCTTTCGCCCTTATTCATATATGATATCGGGAAAACCCATTTTAATAAGTTATTGATATGGTTAATTGTCTTACATTGTCGCTTTTGCACAAACTTTGTATTTTCCCTCCAAACTCCCCACCCTCAACTTCAAATCGCCAGTGCACCGCCATATAATTATTTAATTGCAGCTTTTCCAAAACAAACTTTTTCGCAATTTCTGTCACAGGTAACGGTCTCTTTAGTGTTCTATAAATAGGGTCGTGCACATGAACTAAAATCTAAAGTGAACATGAAAAAAGTAATCAATTACATTCCTGGATGAAAACCCATGAAAAATACGATTTTTTAAAATAAAATTTTCACCATCTTGTGGTCAAATTATATTGTTTCAAAGTTTCTATTTTTTTGATTAAAATTGAAGTTTTTACTACTATTACCTACTGGTAGGTATTAAATATAGATTATTTTTAATTCTCATATCTGCGAACTTTTCTAGAACGAAGAATAGATCTTATTAGAAAAAAGTTTTCGAATAATTGCGTAGGCGGATTAAAGGATTTTTTCAAAATTGGAGTTATGAAAATTTGGAACTGAAAATTTTTTTTAGCTGAAACGTAATTTTTTCTTGTTTCTGGTCTTAAATTGCCTGAATTTTACGATGAATCGAAATAAGATTGTAGCAAGATCTAGCACATGTTCAAATTATAATTTTAAATATAAAAATTTAAATATCCTCGCGAAATTCTCCCATAAATTTGTTTTATCCCAGTTTCTTAGTTTTAAATTGTAACCTAGATTCTAGGGCCGCCTAGAAGTTAGTTTTTAATGTTTAACAGTTATTAAGTGTTTTTCTCTGCGAAAATTGAAGCAGATCGACAAGAATATCCTTGATTATACGAATAACTTATTGGTTCGTGATAACAACCAAGGCGAAACGCCCTTCATTTATTCACTTTTTTGGAGGGTTATCGATAAATCAAACATACTTTATGTTCTCGTCGTTGAATTGGCTTTTATTCTTTCCTACCATTACGTAATTTTGTTCTAGACAATTTCGAACTTTTATTTTGGAGTTTAAAACGGGGTTATGACAAATAAATCATGACAAACAAACAATTTTGCAAGAAAAAACATTACATACTGTAGTTAAAACCCCTCGTTTAAAGGTCGTAAATTCCACCGTGCGCAACCCTACCTATAAATTTCTCTCATGGCATCGGCATCCTCAGGGGGTACGGGCATTCCATCAGCAAATCGTTTATTTTCGAAGGCGATGGTTTGATGTTTCCAGTTTCGGGAAAGTCCCACTGCGCGGAAATCATAAGCGCGATATGGAAAAACCCAGGCGGCACAAGGAGACTCGTCAAAGCGTCCCAGTAGTTTGTCAAAATCATTCGAGTCGTGAGGTAAATGCAGGGCAATGAGTTTCTCCAACAATGAAAAATCTGAAAAATAGATCATGACAAATATTTGAAATAAAGCGTTTTTTTGGAATTACAGTACTTATTTTAGCAAAAAATTTCAAATTCCTTAAGGGGGTTCTATAGGCAGTCCAGATCTATTGAACTGGAAGTGCTGTCAACTTAATTTCACGATTTCTGATCTCAACGTGGCCTGTTTAGTTATGTGAATTTTAAAAATTGTGAAACAAAAATTCAAAATTTTCCAAAAAAATATCGAAATTTTTTTAAGTGTCTAAAATAAGAAAATGTTTTTTGCTCTTGCGCGAGAACGGTAAATAATTTGGCCATAGTTTATAATCTCGTTTCCAGAAACATGATAGTTCCGAATCTTTTGATACTACTGAAAATTTGATACGACGACCTTGACCTCGAAAAATAATTTTCAAATTGTCCTCCTGGGAGTTAAAAACTGAAATCGAAAATTCGAGCGCAGTCATTTTTGTCCAAATTATCAGGATAATTGGTGATACATGTAAAAAGTTTTGTAAATAAATTGTAGAAAGTATATCGCTGTCCGTGGCCAAAATAGCAAAAAATGGGCCTTTTCGGCATAATCGAGACATTTTGAGGATGAAAATTGAAAAACGCGTGCAGTAGTTTTTTCTGCTATGCTATTTCACAACTTATGTGTGAGTATGAATATTTTCTGAAATAGGACAAAAAAATATATCAGCTTTTGAAAAAAATTATTGCTCCCGGTTAACCTCATTTACCGGTTGGTTGTTAATTCGATCTTGAAAGTTTTCAGAAAAAGTTGTTCACGAGATTATGAACTATCATCCCTGAGTTTTTTTATGGTATTATTATGTAGCAATAAAAAGTTATGAGCCTCGAAAAAAGTCTGGCTGGCTTATAGAACCCCCTGAAGAACACATGTGAGTCTAATCATCAGACAAAAATAAGACTTTTTTACCGGTTTGACCGGTTTTTGCTCTCTAGTGTTCTTTCAGTATAAAAATGACCCAAAGTCTATGGGCCATAGTTGCTATTACGTTCATTAAAAAGTTGACCCTGCAGATCATTTTGAGTGTACTCGAAAGTTCATACGATGACCTTGAAATTGACCTTGAACTTTGACCGGCTATTATTTAAGGTCGACCACGTAATCGCCGACTCTAATTGATAATAAACTCCCAGATGAAAAACGCTTAATTTTCATTTGCCAAAAAATCAGCACTTTAGCTCGTCACACGGCTTTGCTAAAACTTGGTTTAGCACTCCCTTCGAAATATCAAAAATTTGACAGATAAATCAATTTTTTCGAAGAACATTTTGATAATCAAAAAAAATTCTAGGACATAATATGATCAAAAAAAATTCTCTACAAGATGGGTCAATAAAATCGATACCCATTTTTGACTTTTCAAATTCCTTATTTCAAGTTCCTCTTCGATGTGCAAATTTGAGAAAACAATGTTGTTATGGTTATGTTTAAGGGGGTGGTCATGTCTGATTTGATAAAGGCCTTAGACTCTAAGACTTAGAGGCATTAAAAATGCTTCAAATTGATACGGGGTGATAATTAAGTGTACTAAGAACCAAATCATCAAAAAAAATTTCAAAAATTTTGCATTTTTTCCATCTTTTGTCTTAGATTGTTTAAAAGATGAAGTTAAAAAATAAGTTTGCTCGATTTGACCACTAAAACTTCAAATATCAAGTTGACGTAACCAATTTTCTCATAAGTGTTTTCTGGCTTTTTGGAGCTTACTTTCGAAAAAATCGAAGCACTTTTTTTTCGGAAATCTTCTCGAAATGAACAAAAAATCAAATCTGAGTTTTAGCCCGGAAATTGCAAAAAGCTCATGAGAGTCTCTACAATTGTTCTTAGAAATACTTGATAAAATTTGAGCTATTTTGCAAATATATCTAGGAGAAGATAGAATGTTAGAAGTCTGAAATTGTGAAAAAATCGTCGGTATTTGCGTTCTAGAATTGTCCGGTCGCGACGCGTCGCCGAATCAAAAAAGAAAGAAAAGATTGACATACTCGTTAAGTGATCTGTGAAATTTGACTCAATTGATATATCCTCTGGGGGAAGATAGATTTTGCAGTGTTTGAAAGTAGTCAATTTTACGATACGTTGTACTATTTGGCGTAATGGGTCAAAATATTTGGAATGTACTTTTCGCGCAAGTTAAGGATAGGATCTACAAATTGGCATTTTTGGATATTGCTCAGATTCACTATTTTCCTGAAATAGCTCAGGCAAAATTGCAAATCAGACGACTAATTTGAAATTAATAAATTTTTTAAATGTATTTACTTTTTGGAAGAATTTCTGCATCAAAAAATTCAGAAACCGGCACAGTATCTTGGACAATGAATTTCTTTACATAATCTAGCGAATCATACTCTTTCAAAAATTTAAACTTTGAATATGTCTGAAATTGCAGTAGTCTCTCATATTGTGGGCCAGTATTGCACATTCTGCTCAATATAACCGACTGAATTCGCCCATTACATTCTTCACGGGCTGTGTCGTAGGATGCGATAGAAATTATTTTTGCCAAAGATTCTTAACTAGGGTGGGAAATAATTTTTAGTTTTTTTTCAGACAGAAAAAATGAGTAAAAATGTATCAATCTATTATATATTATTTTCTCAACCAAATTGCCTCTGAATAGTAAATAGGGTCTCCACACTTTTTATACTTCGGCTTCTGGGGACGCCTCATCCGATTGAGTTCTCTGAAGGCTCGAAATGACCTCACATATTCAGAGAAAAATCGAAATAATTTGGTCCGAATTGGACTTTTTTTCCATTTTTTTAATATTGAAAATAAATCTTGAATGTTTTTACATAAAAATTTTAACAAATGGTCCGATTTTTGGTCGATTTTGTCCTTATATGGGTGAGCTAAATGAGAATTTAATCGGATGAGCCGCTTTCAAATGTCGAAAAACGGTGTTGATACCCTATTTACCAGTGAGAGGCACTTTGGTTTGAGAAATAATATTCGGCCAAGAATAAATTTAGCTTAACTCTTTAGCGCCGCACGTGTTAATTATTAACTTATAGTTGCTAACATCGCCATTTTACTACGAGAAATTATTTAAAATAAAATAGTATTTACTACGCTTTTTGGGTTTATTCCAAGATGGAATTTCCATCTTCATGTAAATAATTACAGTTGAAAAACTAAAATTTGAACTTGGGAAGATCTAGAAAAAATCAGAAAATTGCAATCTTAATTAATAACAGTAATTTTGAATAATTATTAGTAGTATTTTATCTAAAAAAATAAAGTACATTTTTTAAAAAATAGCAAAACATTTGAAATCCTTTTGGCAGTTTATATCTGGCCTCAGAAATTACTTACAGTATATCCCCTATTCACACTTTTGTTAATATCCCGGCCCTACTAATTAAAAACACACTACGTTTTCTAAAAGGGGGCCAGGATATTAACAAAAGTGTGAATAGGGGATATGTAGTTATATTTTTGAATCGATGCGTTGACTTTGATATTTTCTGAGGGTGTAGCTTTCAAAACAAATTTTTCGACCTCAAGACCGTTTAAGCGATAGGAACTATCAACCCATGTTAAAAATGAGTTGATTCGATGTATAATTGAGAGTACTGGTCGGATTATAAGGCTAAAAAAGAGAGGCTCTGAAAACGACAAGTATTGAGGGCTCAATACTTCCGAGATAATAGATATATTATTTTCTCTAGATGAATCGCAAAAAATTGCAGTTTTCACCCTAGTCTAAATTTAAAACTTTTTCGGGAGGCAAAACAGCAGCGTGATCGCTATAGGAAGCCAGTTCGGACGTATGACGAAAAAAGGGAGGAATGAGAATAGTTCGGTTTAGTTTCCATGCCAAAAATACAGTTTCGATAAATCCACGAATCTAAATGTGAATATTAGTTATGATCGATCGTCTGAGTGTTTAAAAATGTGATTTCATAGCAAAGCAAAGCTGACAATTTTTATGAAAAAAAACCAACTTGAGAAAAGTTCGGACAGGGAGAATACAAGTATGCGCTGTGCAATTTGATTTTCAGGGGAAAATATTTTGGGGTTTTTCATGGTTTTTGAGGGCAAATATCTGGAAAACTATACACTGTGAAACCTAATTGTTTAACCTAGTAGAGTAATTAAACAAAAATCTCACATTCTAAATCATAATTGAGGATCACTGATTGCTCGACCAATCAGGAACGAGCTTCAAGGTAGAGTCATATTTTGTAGCAAAAAGCCTATTCCTCTCTGGATTTTTTAGGGGTAGAAAAATTATTTTTAGATTTTATGAACCACAAAAAAACGCTTGCAGGTCGGTTACTATCGTTTTCAAAAATTCGAAATAAATTCGCTCTAGAAAAGGCAAAAAACGATTTTTTGAGCTGATTTAAGTGGCTCGCGCAAAAGCCCATTCCTCTCTGGATTTTTTTGTCACAATTTTGAAACATACTGTATGCTACATAAATGAATAAACAGCTCATGACCTCGCGGACGGCTGCTACTATCGAAACCTAAATTTTTATTATTTTT
The DNA here is from genome assembly GCA_004367855.1 of Oikopleura vanhoeffeni. NCBI lineage: Eukaryota > Metazoa > Chordata > Appendicularia > Copelata > Oikopleuridae > Oikopleura > Oikopleura vanhoeffeni. The sequence continues at coordinate 36,811 of SCLH01001642.1, read as the reverse complement.
TTCTCTACGAAAACTGTACTTTACATTTTTCAAAATCAAGAAATTTTGGTTAAAATGGTTTTTTTCCAGAAAAAATATTTCAAAATTCCGAAAAAAGTACTTTNTTGGCAAAGTATAGGGATGAAAATACTACCAATTTACTTGAAATTTTCTATATTTTCAGAATAAAATTAAGAATTTTTTTTGTTTTAGCCTTAGTTCATGACGGGTACCCCCTTAAATAAAGGGTTAAAATTTGACAAATTTTGAGTTCTAGAAAAATTCAATTTCTAGAAATCGTTGCCCAAATGCCAGTGTGTGATAAATTATCACTGATAATGACTGCCCGAAGTTTGAATTTTGATGCATATTTGTAAGTTGATTAAGACAATTTGGCTAATTTTAATCTACGATGTTGATTGGTAAAATGATGACCAATCAGAAATGAGGATGTGTAAAATTTATCAAATATAACGTTATTGAAATCTAAGTCTCAAACTTTATAAAACAGCTTCTTTCAAATTTTCAACAGTACCCTAGTTTCTTAATGATACAAAACCTCGGACAGCCTATACTGTGTATCAATAATTTTGTAGATCATAAATACAGTGATAACTCAGTAGATACAGATAATCGTGTATTTTCTTTCGAAATCGTTAACAGATAACGGCCCTTATCTTTTAACGTTTTAATTTTTAATGAAGTTTTGAGTCACTTAACCCGTAGTGGCCGACAATCTCTGGGCCCGTAGTGTCTTCTGGACTTTCGTGACCAGACGTTTTAAATCAAAGCATATAAACGAAGATTCATTATTAACATATATTTTTTCAATGATAATCATATTATTTAATAAATTCTCTACACTTCTATTTTTTTTATAAAAAATCATCAAATTGATAAGAATTAAAACTCTCTCATTTTCGGCAGATCTCACAAACAGTGCATAAGTACACCGATTTAGGGTTAATTTGCATTTTCAATTTGAAATATTAAACGTTACCGAATTTGGGTATTAAATCTGCGAAAATTTAATGTTGTTTTTAAATTTTTACAAAATCAGCTTCATAAAAATAAAAAAATAACTATTTTTGATACCAAAGTTCAAGCCCAATTTAAGTTCACCGTAGAGGCTTGTGAGTACCATCAAAAGAATCGGAGAGGTCGTTCTAATGAAAATATTAACAACTTTGAGTCAATTATGTACTGAACGGTCACTAAAGAGCGAAAAATGGTCAAAGTTGAGATTTCACAGGGGGATTGTTGCTCTCTGGCGACCTCTCAGTACATAATTGACCCATAGTTGCTAGTATTTTCATCAGAAAGGTGACCCTTTCGATTATTTTAAGGGTACTTACGAGTCTCTACGATGAACAAATATACGGTATTTTGAAAAAGTACTCAAATCACATAAAAAACTTTNAGTCCGAATAAAATCACGTGACGAAATAATTAAAAAATAAGGTTTGGAAAATGTCATAAATTAATCTTTATATCTTGAAAAATAAGATCACGTAAAGTTTTTGGAAAATATAATTATGTTCAAAACTCTTAAATTAGGTGTTTATTGGCCCAAAATTTAATTCGGCGTAATTTGATCACTATTTGTTTACTTGTATCAAAACCTTATTTCCTAATTTGAAGGTCATCGTTTTTGGACTTTGGTGTAATGAAAAAAAGTCTTAAAAACTTCTAAAGAACCACTTCACTATTTTCAAAAATTGATTCAAGTAATTTAAAAAAAAACAGTACCAACATTATCCCTTGAATATACGGTCACGTGATCATTTTGGGGCTATGGTGTAATGTGAAAAAAGTCTTAGAATTTTCTTATCCCGTTCAGAGGCTTTTTTGATGATTTAAATTTTTTTTGCAAAAATTAAGTACTGTAATACAGTAAAAAATTTTGAAAAATAACGCACAAACGTCAATTATCCAAATAGTTGATCTATCACTTTGTAAATTGTCATTCATACATGATTAAGGGTCCTAAATTGCGATTAAAGGCCATCTGGTCACGAAAGTCCAGAAATACACTACGGGAGTTAAAATATTTAACGAGCGATTATTAAAAGATTGCGAAAATTTCATTATTATAGATGGGATCAAATTTGACCGGAAGTAGTTTTACATTTGCGATTTCGTGATTGAATCGATTACCGGGATATTCGATTTATAATTATATCGCACAGAAGGTCGTTCAAAACTACTCAGCATACTTTGAAACCTACTCGAATTCCTGCAAAATACAGTTTTTAAATGATGAAATTTATTAGCTGCTTGTCAAGCAGTGCTTGATCGGGTTTCTTCATTTTTTTGATGATTTTACTAATAACAAAAGTTCAAAATTTCCAAATGGTATCAATAAGGTAGCTTTTTTTTTAAAGGAACCCACCCTTGTCGGCTTAATAACTCGAAAGTCATACAAGATATAAACTTTACT
>SCLH01001642.1:10747-21755 GCA_004367855.1 Oikopleura vanhoeffeni | reverse complement strand
CAGTACTACTGGAAGTTGCTAGTATACTGAAAAGTTTGTTAAAGAATGCATATTTTAGTAGCTTCAAATGAGACTCGAAGGACATCCTAACTCTGTTTTTACCTAGTGTGAAAGACATCCCAGTTAGTTATCAAACGCCGTATTTCCCATAATTTTATCGAAATATAGATAGTGAGACAAATAGTTTTCTACAACCAAAAGATAAAAAATGTGATAAACTTAAAATAAAATAATATGGTCAAAATAATAGGTAACTTATGTTTAGCTACACCCAGCTGAGTTTTTGACCACTCTCATTTGAGAACGCGAACAAGATATTCAAAAAGGATTTTTGCATCCAACTGACAGATAAAAAACTTCAAGACTGAAATTTTGATTTTCGCTGGATGTCAGGTGGTGATACGGAAATGACCGGTAAAAGTTTAAAAAGTCAATGCTGAGAACATCGCACATTCTTCGAAGCCAATTTTTTGGCATCTGGCACATGGCCGTCAGAAGATTTTTGGCCAAAAATCTTTTCGTTCATATGAGCCCGCTCAAAGGGCGTTTTGTAATCTCCAAATGAAGGGACCTGTGAGGCTGAAATATACTTAGGCGGATTATTTCAAGGAGAAAATGATTTGCAATATTCATTTGTCAGTAGCCACCTTCAAGGGGGTCGAACGCGCTAACTCTATCAAGAAGAAAAAGAATAGTGCATTAAGCCAGGATTGCGAAGCTCTAACTAGAGATCACCTTCAGACTCCAAACGTTAACCATTACACCAAGGAGAGTATCAACTACTGAAATTTCCTCATATATAAAAATAATTGCCCTATTTACGGGTGTCATGATGACATAAAAAAGGAAATATGGCCAAAAAAAATTCCGTACGGAAAGTTGTTAAAAATTCCAAAAAAATTAGTCAAAATGTTGTTGGTGTTCTCAGAATCGACTTTTTAGAATTTTACCGGTTCAATTCAGGGTATAAACCGGACATCCGTCGGAAAATCAAAAATTGATCTGGATTTTTTAATTGTATGTTGGATGCAAAAAATTCGTTTTGAATATCTGTCCGTCTCAAGTGAGTAGTGTCAAAGACCTCCAGCTGGTGCTTCTAAAAAAGTTACCTAACGAAAAACAAGAACATACCAAGAATGAAAAATATACTCGTTTGTGTCGTTTTATTTGCTAAATTTACGTTTCACAGACAGAGTCAAATCGGACATGTCATAACGTTGAAAAAATCAGGGAAGTCGAGGTTTCATGGCGGATTCCGAGTTTTTTAATAATTTCAAGTGAACTATTTAAAATTTGAATGAATTGAATACATGACTCCATATGCTTCATCCTCTGCTGATAACGTTAATCTACTGATACCGTACAGTGATACCCAGTGATACCTAGGCGCGTCTCTTACCAGAAAATGAAGAATTACGATTAACCCTCACACTCCGAGCCATTTAGAAATTGCAGGTACTGAGCAGGCGTGTCGATGGAAGTCACTTAACTCCTCGTAGTTCGTGCATCTGTAGTGCAATTTCTGGACTTGTTCGCAGATGCCTTAATCGCAATTTAGGACCCTTAATCATCTATGAATGAATTATACAAAGTGATGATCACTATTTGATAATTGACGTTTGTGCGTTTTTTTTTTCAAAATTTTTACTGTATTACCAGTACTTTTTTGCAAAAAAAATTTAAATCATCAAAAAAACCTCTCTGAACGGGATAAGAAAATCTAAGACTTTTTTTTCATTAACCATAGCCCAAAATGATCCACGTGGACCGTATATTCAAGGGAATAAGTTTGGAAAAGTAAGTACTGTTTTTTTTTTAAATTACTGAATTCAATTTTTGAAAATAGTGAAGTGGTTTTTAAGAAGTTTTAAGACTTTTTCATACCCAAAGCCAAAAATCGATTGACCTTCAAATTAGGAAATAAGGGTTGATGACAAGTAAACAAATAGTGATCAAATTACGCCGAATTAAAAGTTTGGGCAATTAAACACTAATTAAGAGTTTGACATAAATAATATTTTCCAAAACTTTACGGATGCTTATTTTTCAGATTAAAAGGATTATTTATGACATTTTTCCAAACCTTATTTTTAATTATTTCGTTCACGTGATTATTCGGACTTTGGTGTAAATGCAGAAAAACCTAGTGCTCCAAAGAGACGTTTGAAGTTCTGTCCCAAGTTTTTTGTTGGAAGCGTATGAGTACATTTTTTCAAATACGGTACTATGTTTTTCAAAGTACCAGAACACGGAACCCCTAAAATAATCGTAACGAAATTTCTAATGACTTTTATTGCATTAACAGGTAGTTGGCCTTCCGGTTGTAAATAAGAGCATTTCTAGAAGTCATAGTTTCCAAAATACTGGTTACAGAAGAATGCGTATGGCGAAATACAGGGAGAGAAAGGAATCCACGAGATAATTATCCAAAAAAATTTAGGAACTCATTACTATGAGAATGGAGATAAAACATTAATTGCAGATGCAGATTACCCAAATTGGCGGCGGTTTAAAACATGAAATATGGTAAATGTCAAATAACTCTAAATTCGTGTTTATTATGCACTGTTTCTTGAGAATTCGCAAAAAATGAGAGAGTTTAATTCTTATCACATGATAACTTTATATAAACTTTTTTAACAATTGTTTTATAGGACTGTAAAGAGATTTTGAATAATATGATTATCATTGAAAAATATATGTTGATAATGAATGTCGGTTATAAGCTCAATTTCAAGGCGCTGCGCCATCGATGGCGCAAAGAGCACTACGGGCCAGAATGTCGGCCACTACGGGAGTAGATTCTGAATCTGCTCCAATTTTCAGTTGACTAACGTAGAGTTATATTTTTATTCTTTCATTAAGTGATTTCGATTAAATTGCGTAGCTTAGGTTAAGTTTTATTTCGAGAAAAACACTTTGTAGGATGAAGAGCCGAAAATTGCAAGGTATTCCGAGAAGTTCAGTTTTTGAAATTTTATTCGGCTTATCTCTTCAATATTATTGGTCTTGACGGCTCTCATTTCTCGTAAGAGAATGCGAGGTTAAGGTCCACTGTTTTAATGGTCATATTTATAAGTTATAAAGTCAAATGTAAACTAATTATAAAGTTTTAAAGTCTATGCCATATCTCGGGGACTAAGCGAGACAATTTACAAAGTTGCAAGCACTTTTACTGTCGCGGAAAAGCTGCTCTTAAGTCCCTGCCTCACATAGCACTAGTTGGAGGCCCCCTCACTGAGGGCGTGGTTAATAGTCAAAAAAATGTGCTCACATGTTTTGGAAAGTAGGGTTTAATCCATATTTTAAATGCTCCGTTCAAGGTTTTTTTCGTTTTGGGGTTCGCCTTGAATGAAGGAATATTCATTGGAATGGCTTCCAAAAAAGTTCATCTCCTTTGAAATTCCAGTCCCGAATAGGGATTCGCCATCCCAAATTTCTTCCACAATTATGATAGTATGAATAATATTAAAAATACAAAGCATACGTTTATTCAGCAGGAAAGATAATAAGTTAAATCGTTCACAGTATTAAATGATTTGCATCCTTTTTAATCGAGAATGAAAATGTCCAAATTTCATTCGTCTCTTGTGAGAAATGACCCACCAATTCATTGCTTGTTTAAGGATTTATATGATAAGAACCTTATAGTCAGTACATTATGAAGTATAATTAGGGTGGGAAGTTCCACTTGGAACGCCAAACAATGTTTAATTATTTTTGTGTGCGGATCAATATTGACTTTGAATGAAAGTTGCTCTAAAAAACCTAAAATACTACAATCTTACTGCTATATCAAATTTGTTGATATAGCAATGAAAACTTCTTTCAAAATTTATTTTGTCCCAAAAAGATAACATTCTGAAAAACTATGATAATTCGTAATTTTTTTGAATCCTACCCGTATACGTTTTCGATAATCAAAGATTGATGCCCGGTCCTAAATGAAACTATTTTTATACGTAATGAGTTTACAACCATGCAATGCCGTCATTTCATTTAGGCATTCAGTCGACTACTCAGGAGCACCAATTTGAAACAACAAACAAGAGCTGATTGGGGACGGGGGTTAATATTTCGGAGTTGTTGTCGAGATTAATTACAGAAACATAAAAGTTGCGTATAGAATGTTAACCTTACGTTATATCATTGAGTCATGATTCATGGACTATTTCATTATATGGACTTAATTAGGGGTTTGTTGAAAAAATCTCGACATAATTTTTTTGATTTGACATCGGGCACAATATTTGATATAGCTTTATTGTCATTACTGCACTTAAAATTAAAAATAATTTAATAATAAACGGATGTGACAGTCTCTCAACACTTAGTCTAACGTGGTTTTCCTAATTTAAATTAGTAGAAGAAAAGCCATTCCCAGACGATGAATAGGGTGGAAATGATCTAATTTGATCCCTAAATATGAAAAAAAAAACACTTACAAATAGGCGTTGAATATATTCGTAACCGTAACGTGCAAAAGGCTTATCAAATATCGAAGATTCTTAAAATAATATTTTGGCATAATTTTCATATAAATCCGCTGGCAATATTTTTACTTACCGCGAGGCTCTCGGGAAATATAATAAGACCTTTGCCACCTGAATTCTTTTCAGATCAACGGGATTGAACTCAGATCGGAATTGCTAAAGAATAATTTTAACAAAAATTGCTAGTTTTCGAAGAAAGTTCAATACTTAGTTCTGGTACTAGCAGTCGGCGAAAATCACGGTGATTATAAGGTGGGTGATGCAAATTTTGACCTTTTTTAATCAGCATCTACCTCAACGAAAGAGATGTGAACACGTTTCACAAACGAAAGATATGTGAAACTCATAATTGAGTAATTTGATCGATGAATCGTAGGAAAGTATGTCAATTAATGAATTGACTTGAGAAAACATATTTTCTGACAATACCTTCACATAACCTAAAAAAAGCGAAAAAATAAAGATTGGAAAAAATTTAACATCGCTGGTGAGCAAAAAAATTCACAGCCTTGGTATGAGCCAATTATCACTGAGCTCAATATTTGGCGGAGTAGCACTTACAAAACTTTTAAAAATGATACAGTTTAAACAAATTATTAATGAAACTACCCGCGGATAAACCTCTCAAAATGATTTATGCAAGCTAAATTCCAAAAATCTCGCATCGAAAACGGTGGCTAGGAGAGTAAAGCTACTTGATGTACATTATCAACCTTAACTCGTAGACTTGATTTATGGCGACGCGTTCGCCATACACCATTTAATTGGCGTTTACGACGTTTTTTTCCTCATTAAAATGCCTTTTAAATTCGTTATAAATTTGTGTTTAGTGATAGCACAATTGCTGGGATAATGTATTTTAAGGGGTTTGAATGTAAAGAAGCATGAGTGAACAAAATAGTTATATATTCTAGACCCGTCATAACAATAATTTATCTAATAGTGAGAAATGGAATACGTTGGTAGTATGGAATGAGTGTATGATTGGTTAAGCGAGGGCGTGGATAACGGTTTGGAGGAGCGTGGCGTGTTCTCCTCTTGCGCATGCTCGGAAACTTACCTATGCGAATAGAAATTATAACGAATAACCGTTTTCACCTGTAAAAGCAACAGAGATATTTTTTCCAACGACTTTTGTAAAAAAATGACCAATATTTCGTAGTTTATAAATTTGTTATTCAATTAAACAAATTGACGAGCTTATTCAGATTTTAAAGAGAATCGAAATATTCATAACCGTCAAAAATCAAAAGTGCGATTTTGTAATTAATCTTTTCTGTAATTATTGAAGGACGTCTACTTATCGATAACTATGTTATTCAATAAAGCAAAATTGAATCGAGATTGTACATTGTTGTGAATTGAGAACATATTTTTACCAGTTTTTCGGATGCGCCACCCGGGTGAGCATCCTTCACCAGAGTAAACACATTTTACTTGCCAGTTGGACAGATGAAGGAGTCTCCCGTATTGTTTCTTCATTTTATGAAATCTGCCCCAGTATCGACAACTTCCAGTCCAGGCTGGAAGGAGAGGGCTATTTTCCTCCAGCAATTCCAACATCTACACCCTACAACCCCCGATAAGTACGACGTCTCAGAATAATTACCAGATAAAGATTAATCATAAAAATCTCCTTGATTTAGCGGTAAAAGATGAAATTCATGAAATTCTTTTTAAAATTGAATAGTCTGTCAATTTGTAAAATTGAAATAAAACAGAAAATTGTATGGAACCTTACGAATATTGTCATATAACCAGAAGCTCGTTGAAAAAATATCTCTGTTTGCTTTAAGCGTGAAAACGGGATTAGATGCGTTATAAGATGTCTATTCGCATGGTAAATTCCGAGCATGGCAAAGAGGACAACAAAAAACGCCAACGCCCCAAACCGTTCTCACGCCGTTATTCACGCCTCGCTAAACCAATCATACATCTCATTCATTACTACCACGTTATTATTTTCATCACTTAAGAATAAATTATTGTGTTATGACGGGTAAGAAAAAATATATTAACTATTTTGTTCCCACTCATGGCATTCTTTACACCACAACCCCCTTAAAGCTATTTGAAAAATGTATGTTGATAAGATAAACTTTGCTAATATGCTCGATTTTAAATCGAGTCTGAGTACAGATTCATGTCTAAATCTACGAGTTAAGGTGCTATTCCCGTCATTGGATAAGTCGACAATGAAAAGCTCTTCGCCACACTTTTAAGAATGTATGGCTTTAAAATTAATTTAGGAATTGACAGATTTGATCTGTGTCACAAAGACGAACCATATGAGATACACATAACGGTTTTTTGCATTCAACGTGGGAAAAACTATAAAAGCAGGCCAAAAATTTTTAGATTTTTTTGCTTCCACTGCGTTAAACCGGTAATTCTAGGTTTGAACCGTTATTGCGATTTCTGCTTAATAATTACAGTTTATTATTACACACAAGTACCTGCCAAAACATACTATTGATGTTATATCGTTCAAATTTCAAAGAAGAATTCTTATCACACTCCAAGATTATTCTAATTATTGATCATACAACAATTCGGTTTTTAGGGATAAAAATGACTCATCATCAAGAATTAGATATTTCTTATTGAAAAATCTTAGAAAACTTATTTTTTGGGAATCCTTTTATTTTACCCAGTCATTAGCCTTAGAATGGGTTTTTTAGTCTTTATTTCATATTGAGTCATTTCCGGTCATTGAAAATCTCGAATTTCGAAATTCTTGGAAAAAATATGGAAATTTCAAAAATTAAAAAACAAAAATTGGCCTGAGCATTTGCAGTTTCTAGTTGAATGCACAAAACCGTCTGGTGATATCTCATATGCGTTCGTCTGTAGTTGACTCATTTCAAATCTGTCGCCACTTAAAAAATACTACGCCAGTGCAAAAGGGTACTCTCCAGAAGCTTTTGAATGTTTTCAAGATGGTAAATCCGATTCAAGAATTCATTAATGTATTGATATATCGCAATTTTCTTGTTTGTCCAATCCACGATCTGTGTGTAACCGGTAATATTTAAACCGGTAATAATCTAACTTGTTTTCTTTAGAAAAAATATTATTATTTTTCCAATCAATACTTGAATTATGTTGAGATAAAAAGACAAATCATACAGCGTTTATAAAACAACGAAGTAGAAAACTCACTTTTTTACATTCGCTAAACTTTTATCTATCGCCTTGTGTATTTTTTAACCTGTGATAATATGATTATAGTAAAACATATTCGCTCGCGCCTATTTATACCCTCCCATTAATCTGTTTTTCTGACAAATATTTTAATTCGAGTTCTTAAATAATAAAATAAAATCGAGTGCCTGATCAAAGAGCTGTTTGTGTGACAGTTTTAATGAAGCTTGATCTTGGTCATCAAATTAAAACCTCTTTTTTATATGAAACTGGATAATCATATTAGAAGTAAAGAATGAAGATAAATTCAAATAGCGATCACTCTAAACCAATAAATTTTAAACGACTTTAGAGATTATGAAATTCTCATAAAAGGAAGAAAATCAAACCAATCTAGATATCACATTGAAGAAATCACTTCAGTGGTGCATTTCACACACAGGAACAGCCAAAAGCTATACCAAAAAACTTTAAAAATTATAAAAAAGAGAATAAAACGCAATTGTAATAACAATAAATAATAATAATTAATAAATAATTATAATAATAATATAATTAATAATAATTGATAATAATAATAATAATTAATAATAATAATAATATTAATAATAATTAATAAAATAAAAAATTAATATAATTAATAATAAGATATATAATTAATAAAAATTAATATAATTAATAATAATGTACAATATAATTAATAATAATTAATTAATAATTTAATATAATTAAATAATAATTAATAAATAATTAATAATAATAATAATAATTAATAATATTATAATAATTAATAATAATTAATAATAAATTAATAATAATTAATAATAATTAATAATAATTAATAATAATTAATAATAATTAAAATAATTAATTAATAATATCAAAGAAGGACTTTTCGTTTCTTAAGCAGCTAACAATTAATGTCAACTGCTAGCGACTCGCCTAGTAGCGAGGAAAGCTTCAGAATTCCGTTTCTTGAAAACCAGCATGATTCCGTTTTATTCCGGCTTCCCTCGCTAGCTAAAATATAACTGCTATTCAGGTTTATTGACGTGTTAAATGCCTGAATTTTGTTCAAATTATTATGTATAGTTGAAATGAGTTACTGCTTAACTTCAAATGCACAGCTTTTCTTGATAGGTTGTCACGTTTCCATTTTCTTCGATAATTTTGATAGTAAATGACTTTCGACAAAGCTTTTTCCTTGTGGGGCCCCAGTTACGCGTACCTAAATATATAAATTATAGAAATGCAGATAAAAAATTTTATATCCCTGTTTAACACTATGATAAATTATCTTTAGTGTTAACTCCCCGTTTGTTTTTTTGCTGCCATCCTTTGTGCGCTATCGCCTTTTAATCTCCAATTTATGATCCCTTAATTCAAGTTCTTTTTTGCTGACAAGGGTGGGTTCCTTTAAAAAAAAAGCTACCTAAGTGAATGTCGAACACACTCATAATTGAATTTCAGGTTCTGCCACTTTATCTTGTAAAATACTAAGGGCCTTCAAGTATTTTATTCTGATAACGATTATTTTTATAGCATGTCGCTAGGTATCCGGAAAATTAAACTTTTTTTCGTCAAGTATTTTATTCTGATAACGATTATTTTTATAGCATGTCGCTACTAGCGACTCGCTAGGTATCCGAAAAATTAAAGAACTTTTAAGAGGGCAGTCTCAGCAAAAAATGTGACTGAAAATTTGATATAATACGAAACTCGCGAGTTACTTGCCTCCGAAAATGATAAGATGAGCATTTTTAGGGCAAGTTTATGGTATATTAAATTTTAAGCTGTATTTTTGTGGACCCTCCCTCCTTAGAGTTTAGGAGATGAAATCAAACTGAAAGATTAGTTTTCCCGTATCGCGTAAGTGTTATGAAAGAGGAAGCAACTTTACATGTACTAGCTTGACACAATTAACAATTATTTAGTTAAGGGAGTTTTATAGGCTGGACAGGCTTTTTAAAGGGATCATAACTTTTTATTCCTACATAGCAATCTTATAAAATTTCAAGAATGGTAGTTCATAATCTGTAAAAAAAATTTTATTTTTATTTTTTCATTGCAAATTTGACCAACCGGTTGTTTAAGTTAACCACGAGCAAAAAATTTTAAAAATGATATTTTTTCATCTTATTTCAAACGTGTTTCATTTTTTGTCGACATCATAAATATTAAAAAATGGTATTTTGTTTTTGCGATCTTTGACCTGTAAGGGCTTCAAAAATAACGAAAATTGCATTTTTTTTACCATTTTTTCATAGTATTTACGAATCCATTTGTATATGATCTGTATTTTTTCTATACAGTTTATAAAAAACTGCTATTTTCTGATTATTTTCGGAATACTTTTGAAAAGTAACTTTTCTGGAAATGGTATTATAAACTATGGTCAAATTGGAATCCGTTCGACCGCCAGAGAGCAAAACATTTTCTCATTTTGAACAATCAAAAAAATTGTTGAAAATTTTTGGATTTTTTTATTTAATATAACTTAAAGTGTCTTGTTGAGTTAAAAGCCCGAAAAAATAAGCCCTCTCACACTTTAAGATTCCGAGATATAGCCAGCTTATACAACCCCGGTTATAGAATTCTTAGTTTAGACTGATAAATCGACGCCTGGTTTAATAAACCACGTCATAAGCAACTGACTCTTGCAAATTTAAATACGTTAATATAGTCGGACTTAAAAATAATTTTTCAAAGGTCATTTTGACCTTGAAATAATTAAAAATCCCTTTATGTGGTGCACGGATAACCTCTTTTTGCCGGTTTCACCATTTGTTTTACCTGGTTATTTGGACCCCAAATAAGAATCGGCACCATAAATCTATTTGGGTTTGTTTGGTATTTTGGCTTAATTTTTTTTAATTCTTTAAAATTAATCGGTTCGAAACAGCTTTCGTCATCATTTATTTGATCATTTAATTCATTATCTCGGTCACTAAACTGGTTAGCCTGAATGGGGTTAGTTTTATGAGTCGATGGAGCAGTTGTTTTTATTTCAAGTCTGGTTGTGCTCCAAAACTCGGGTGGAATGGTCGAACTTAGTATAGAATTTGGGACATATCGCATGAAGTCGTTTTTGTTCATCTTAAAAAATTATTTTAGTAAGCCAGTGAAAATTAGTTTCTGTATACTAAATCTATGGTGCTCATCATAAAAACTTAAAACTCCAGAAAAATTATTTCCTTAAATCTTCATTTAGATGCTGGTTAAAGGGGTAGTGTCACACTACTAGTGTGCACATTGAAATGTTTTTCTTAAATTTTAGATCAGACTAATTTGGTCAAAAAGCATAATGATGATAGTTTAAGCATCTCTTAAGGGGGTTCTATAGGCAAAATGGACTTTTTGAATTGCTTATT
>SCLH01001641.1:53206-82404 GCA_004367855.1 Oikopleura vanhoeffeni | reverse complement strand
GAAAAAATTTCCGAAAAAAAATGTGCTTCGATTTTTTCGAAAGAAGGCTCAAAAGAAAGCTGGGAAAACACTGAATAGAAAGTTGGCTTACGTCAAGCCGAAATTTTGAAGTTTTAGTGGTCAAATTAAAACATGCGTTATTTTGTACTTAATTTTGAAAAAAATACTCAGAAAAAAATCGAAAAAACCCAAAAATTTCGAAATTTTTTTTGTTCTTATTTTGGTTGTTTTGTGCTTTTACAACATAAACGATTGATTTGGTGCATTTTTATGACATTATAACTGCAGAAAATGTAGGAACCACCATACCCTTAAGTACAATTTTAATCCTGATAATTTCAATTCGATTATTTCAAATTTCATAAAATTTTTAATTACATTTAAAAGTAGTACTTATCAATATGTTTTGGATCTAAATAGCTATAAATGTATTTAGATTAGAATATTGGTTAAAGCTCAAAATGGACCAAATGCACATGACGGAAAACACAAAAGTCAATTTTGATGCATCTCTCATTCGGGAATCTAACGTATGCTTTAGTCTGTTTGAATTTATACAGTGTTTGAAACTTAACGAATACTGTATATTTCCGTCAAAAAACGAAATTCTGCGTTGCATTAAAAAGGAAAAAAGTAAGAAATTGTCAGACATTTACATCGCCTTCTTAAAGTCCTGACAAAAATTCTCAAAATAATACAATTTCTCAAACGTTATTAATGTACAAACGTCTGACAAAAAAATTTTAAATCATAGGGCCAGAAGGTTTGATAAGATGAAGTAAAGTCAAACTAATCATTAATTAAGGGGGCAACCAAAAAAGAATGATTTCAACACTGAACCACTATTTTCTTATGAAGAAACCGGATATGATCACTTTTCGAAATTTTATAACAAAATCGGTAACATTAGGCAAATGTTTAAAACACTACGAATTAAGTTTTCCTTTTTTATGGTTTTGAGCAGATTAATAAAAGAGGTGACATAATATTTTTTTCTATTTTCTGATTTGACTTTATACGTTGTTCAGCTTAATCTATAAGAAAGCGAAAACACAATAATTGTGAACTTTGCCTGATAAATTAAAGTTGTTTTTTTCAAAATTTTTGACACACTTTTATTCCTAAAAACAGGATATTTTGAAAAAAACAAAAAAATTTCTTGAAATTTCCTTTTTTTCTTAATTTTTTATTGATATCAAGATTAACAGAGCAAATTTTAAGAAATATCATCGGCATTATTCTCACAATAATTTTTTTAAACATATAAAGTTCATAGAATTGAATGGAGCCTTTTCTCTTCTAGAATCTACGCTAGGGATAATTTTTTTTTATTTTAAAAATTATATTTTTTTGAAAATAATTTGATCTAATTAAACATTTAGTCTTATAAATGTTATCGAAAACCCTAATTATCCCATCAACAGAAAATAGCAACGTAATAAACCATGAATTTAATACGCTAAAGAATCGAGCAATCAGAAGTTTAAATCTTCATTTTTATGAAGAAAAACGGAAAATTGATATTATTCTGGATAGTACAGAGGGTGAAGTAAATGAATTTGACATCGACGAAGAAGTTTAACAGGTTCAATTTTATATTTTTTCGTTAATCATTTTGAGAATTTTTTTTAAATATTTTTGATATCATCAATTAATAGCATATTTCAAATACTATTTAACACAGTAACAAGTAATTTAACTACATTGGAATAAGAACAATGGACAACACAAGAGGTTTTCGAAAAAGTGTTGCCCATTGGTCTCACTAGTCCGTTTTTTTATAAATTTAATACATGTACAGTATGTCAAAAAAATTGTTCGAGACCAACAAGGGAAATTTCTCTGGATCAAAATTTATAATTGGCAGGAGAATTACTTTCAATCCAGAGGAAATTGGAGCTTTTGGTCTCGACCAAGTTTTTTACATACTGTATTTTCTGAAAACTTAAACACAGTTTTTCGATATTTTGTTCTAGATTATAAAATTTAACAATAATATTGTGAAATTTCACGAATATATATTAATTTATTAAAAATTTATCAAAATTATGAGTAAATCGAAAAATTACATAGAAAATTACCAAAAATTTCAGAGTGTTGCCCATTGATCTCACCCATTGTATTTTATAAGAACGAGACTCTGTTTTCTCAATAATAACATAATTTTTTTTTAGCTTAATTATTGGGTTATCTGGAAATGAATTAAGAAAGAAGTGTTAACTATAAAATATAATGTCTCTCAGTTTGAGTGGCTATTTCCATGTTCTTTTGTTTAGACTTCAAGGGAAAACTTTTTTTCGTCAAAAACTTTTTTCGTCAAAAACTTTTTTCGTCAAAAGAATTTTTTCGTCGAAATGAATCATTTATTATAAAAATAGAGTTTTGGTCAGAAAATAGTCTTTTCGAAACTCATACGAAAGTCTCACAACTAAATTAAACTGAAACGTAATTCGATTTTTTTATGATTTTCTAGACTTTAAAATTGAAGTAATTATTCTGACGAAAAAAGGTTTTGACGAATGACATTCTGTCAAACGTTAGACCTAGTGAAGAAAATTTTCTCACAGAAAATTTAGATTTTTTTTCAATAAAATAACATGCATGATATGTCAAAAAAACGTTGAAAATAAACACTCAAATTTTCTGATTTATTTGTCTGCATACGACTTTTAAATAAAACAAAGTGAAATTGCATATAACTTAAATGATTGAAAAAGATTGCAAAAACATCGGCATTTAAGATATATGTAATTTAACTTAAGGGGGGGGGGGTTATCGATGAAAGCTGCATTTCGATTCAATTTTTGATAAGAGAAATCATAATCAAAAAATAATCTACAGTCTGAGTTTTCTCGTTTACGTCGTTTTTTATTCCAATTCTATGAACCAATCAGATACAGTCATTCCAGACATTGACCAATCACCATCAATTATTTGTGCGGAATAAAAAAAGTGACGTGAACGAGAAAACTCGGATGTAGATCTCAAAAATGACAAATCCAGCTTTCTTCGACTACCCCCTTAGCCGTTATATGTATCAATGATTTATGTCAAGACAAAAATGATTCTTTAAATAATAATATTATTGATTTCTGTTTTTTTTGCAATTTGCAAAATTTCGAAAAGAACCATTATTCTCTCGACACAACTCACTTTCTCGTTATTTGTATCACTGAACTGCCAACAAAAATAAACAATAGTACAAAATTAATCCATCAGTTAATTATTTTAAATTGCAAGAAGTTACACGGCAACCTGACACTTCATAAAAATATTGCAGGACGAAGCTCATATGTCTTTGCATTTTTCGAAATTACGATTTATAAAAACTGAGAAAGAAATTTGGACAAAACTCTCAAAATCGATCTGCACGCACTATTCAGTTGCACATTCATATAAGTTTCCAATTTGTACCTTGAAAAATCAGGGAGGATATAAATTTTGAAAAATAATTCTGTTAGTTTTGTAAGCACGCTTCTGATTGGACAAGCAGTCTGTCAACTTTGATTTTTTCGGATGCAAGATTTTTCTTAAAATATATCCCTTTACCACCCTTTTGTAAATATGCCAGCCCTACTACTTAAAACACAATACGTATGCCTAATCAGGGCCTGGATATTTACAAAAGTGTGATAAAGGGATATCAAAAGGACCTTGAAACTGAAATATTTTATACAGTAGGGTAGATGTCTTTTTTACTTCCGACATGATAATGGTAATTTAAGTAATTACGGCCAATAAAAAGGGTACTTAAATTGATTATATTTTCTTACTCTTGAGATTGGATTTCGAAATCAAATCCACCTAGTTACCATTTTTTATTTTGCCGTTATTACTTGAATTACCATTTTCAATTCGCAAGTTAAAAACACAAACATATTCTCAGTGAAATGGATTATAGAGCCTCCTGGTCGTTTTTTGCTAGATTTGTAGCGAGAATTTTCCGATGATTGGCTGTTTGAAAACACCTTATACGATAAAGTTTTAAGATAGCTCAAACTGAGCACAAATATTTAGTGAATGATAAAATAAAAGCTCAGTTTGAGCTATCTTAAAACTTTATCGTATAAGGTGTTTTCAAACAGCCAATCATCGGAAAATTCTCGCTACAAATCTAGCAAAAAACGACCAGGAGACTTCGTAATTGATTACTCATGCCAAAATAGTGAAATGCCAAAATTGTTTAATAAAAAACATCAAATTTTTCAGTAATTTTAAACCCAAATTTCGTTGCGGTCACGCTCGCGATGTTTTCAATTGAAAAATGATAATATTTACCTTTTTTTTATCGAGATTTCAAGCCAGAAAATAAAGTTTTCTAGAGCGATTTCTGACCACTAAGGAGGCCAAAAAAATTTGTTTTAATCATTTTATACTTTTTTCTCAGGTCTTAATTGCGAGTTATATTTTTTCTCAAGTTATTTCTCTAAAACTCAAAAAAATTAAAAAAGTAATCAATTACGCTAATAATTATTTTTTTGAAATAAATCAGTTCGATTTTCAGTTAGAATTCGATGCGAAGCGACAAAGAGCACAGCTGATTAACTCTCGGCCCTGGGAAAATCTAACAAAGTAACGTCGACTATATGAAATCGAGAGTAGTTTTATATGAATTTTAACCCAAATGCAGAAGAACGATTTAAATAATGCAAAATGCGTGAATATAAGGGATCGTAGTGAACTATTTCACTTCACCCAACTGCATAACGGGCGGAGATCCATATATCATATAAAATATATTTAAGACTCTAATTTGACAACAAAAAATAAAAAATAACATTTTTACCATCTTTGAATTATTTGACAGATTATTGGTCACTCGAAGGAATATATGTCTCTAGGGGTTAAATATAATATAATAAAATTTCACAAATTATACAGTTCGAATCAAAATTAATGAGATTGATCAAATTATTTTAGAAAAATATTTATTGACTATATTTACAGTGATGTTTTGAACAACTCATAATGGCAGTAAGTACCCCCACAGTCAATTGAAGAATTTCCCACAAATTTTTTAGCTTTCATCATTTTTAATTGATGAATAAATTCCATTTCGGTGAGACTGAGAGGTACACAATTATTAGCAAATAATCGAATTTTTTCGTCCAGGAATATTGTGGAATATTCGGAGTGAAAAACGTTCCACCATCCGAATGCAAATATTTTGATAATCCGTTCGATTTGAAATTGGGTCAGCTTGGATAAGTTTACCTCGAAAATACCACTTCGAGGGTGATTTCCTTTTTCCTCGCTCTCAACATATCTCAAAATTTGTGCATTTGAAATCCCTTCAAATTCAATGACCACACCGGAAACCCCATTCACCTCCATTAATTCGGACTCCAATATATTCAAATATTGTAGATTTTTTGCTAAATTATAATTTTTTATTTAAAATCGAAGAAAATCCACGTATGCTATCAAAAAAAGTGAATACATTCAACAAATAATTTAAGTGTCATTACCTTCGACAAAAATTTTTCCGCCATTTAATAAAGAACACACCATTGTTTGCGCTACAGGAGTTCCTTTGAAATTTCCTTCCATGTCAAACCCTCCTATGCCAAGTGAAAAATGTAAATTTTCAGAACTTGATAATTCAATTAATTGTCCGAATTCATTAATTATGGGATTGAAAGCATAGACAATTTCAGTGAACATCATTATGAAAGCAGTAGCTCGGTCTTTACCGTGTTGCTCGTAATGGATAAAATTCCACCCTGCTTCTAATTTTTGCGCTTCTTTGTCTAATAAAAGAGCATCTCGAGGATCAATTAATTTGACATCATTTGACGTCGATGATCCGAATAGCTCCAACCAGTGCTCTGAAAACGTAAAGTCATTTTTTATATAATTATTTTTTTTGAAAAAACTCTTGAGATCATCGTTCATTTTTTTTTATGAACAAATTGAAAAGTTAAATTTTCCAAAATTCCTAAAAAATAGCTAATGCCAACCTTTTATTATATTTCCTAGTCGAAAATTATTTTATCAGAAGTATGACTTAGATGAAAAATAGGTTTTCAATCAACTCACCATAAAATTTGAATTCATAAGCAAAAAAGTTATATATATTTTGATCTAAATCACATTTTTTCTAATTTTCTTGAAAGAAAAGTGTCTGCAAACATTTTGCACATATTGGAAAATTCAAAGTGAAGTCTTTCAAAGGGATATCTCACATAGCCTATATGCTTCCAGGGGTTAAAGACAAATTAAAACACATTTTTCAATTTACCTGCGGGTACAATTTGAGGGACCATCACATCGATTTCAACATCATTTTCGAGGGGATCTTCGGCGATACTTTGGTTTACTAAACAAAAACGTTAATTTTGAGTTATCATTTTTTATAAAATTATCAGATTACAAGAAAAAAATATTTCTTAGTTAATGTTAATACCTTCTGAATAATCACTTTGAGTTGACGCAGGTCTTCCGGAAATAATGTCAGCCCAAGAGCGATCTAAAATCATTTCAGATTTAGTATTTATTTTATTTCAGGATAACACTT
This sequence comes from Oikopleura vanhoeffeni, assembly GCA_004367855.1. Classification (NCBI taxonomy): domain Eukaryota; kingdom Metazoa; phylum Chordata; class Appendicularia; order Copelata; family Oikopleuridae; genus Oikopleura; species Oikopleura vanhoeffeni. Next base: position 75,887 of record SCLH01001641.1, on the reverse strand, counting down.
GAGGAGGACCGAATTATAAACAGTCATTTTATTCAAGCAAACGTTTTGTTTAATCATATTCAAAAACAAAAAAAATATACTAATTTAATTCAAAATCGGTTCGTTTTTCTCATTAAGATTCATTTGTTAGTTTTTTTTTATATTTTGACTGAGACCGTTTCAGTGTGAATGTGGAAAATACGTTTGTAAAAAACTTTTAAGTTTGAAATTAAAAGTAGGAATTGGTCGAAAAAAGTAATTATAAATATCATCAGTATATTTATTGATAAAAAGACAAAGTTGGTCACAAATTTCTAAAATAAAATAATATTTTGTTTTGTATTTTACCTGAACTTGATGAGTCAATGCTTGACCGGGGCCAGCTGGTATCCAAATTTGAAATTTCAGGTGTCCAACCAAGATTTATTTCGAGATCAGGAGTCGGTTTTTTGTCAAATGAATAGTCCGGTGTGTATTGAAAATTTTTTTTCAGAGTTGAAAATCCCTCAACAAATCCATAAAACGATAAATTAGTTGCTTTAACAACGGCTAATTGATGGGGTATTTGTGTTTTATCTTCGCTTATGGGAAGTGAATTATAACTATGTTTCGAAAAACGATCAGTTTTGGATTCAACTTTATTACTGAAAAACTCTTCCATTTCATCTATAATTTTCAAAAACGTTCTCTTGGAATCTTCTGGTATTTCAACACTACATTCATTAAGTAATTGATTACGAGTGTTAAAAAGTTTCATAATAATATATTTATTTTATAAAAATAGGTTTTTTTTGGGGGTTTTCAATAATAAAATTCAAGATTCATCATGAATTTGAGCGCCAATTTAAATCTCTAGCGCACAGCTGCAAAAATCAATAATTGTGAAAAAATTATTTTGATTAAAATTTTCGCAACAAAGAAACGGTCTATTTATATTTAGAAACTAGGATTTTGATAACCTTCGTTATTTCCTTTTTTGAGAATATTTAGAAACCCAGGATAATATTCAAAATCAAATTTAACTAAATAGACAGTATGTTCAGTTTTTTTTGAGTTTTATTTCATAAAATTAATTCAGACGGCAGTAAAATTTGTACCAGTTTTGGGAACTCGATTGTTTTGATGATACAGGGAATCGTAGGAGGGTAAGTCATTTCTTGTTATATCAGGACTTGGTTTTCTCATCTTCAAAATATTCATCAAAATGTAAATCACCGATCCAATAAAAATTAAAAGCCCGAAAATCATAAAAGAAACAGCGCCAAAAATTGCAATAAATTGTAAAATTGACATAAAAATAATGTTTGAAATTATCGAATAAAACATTAGCCAAAATCTTAAAATTGCTGTTTGGATACTCTCATCCATATTGATATAACTTTAGAAATGCCAATACCAGAAATTGCGACGGATTTTCGTCTGAATGCATGAGCTTCAAAAATCTTTACAGCGAGACTAAACGTATCATGATTGAGAGATTCGACTAAATTATCAACGTCATTTTTAGTTTTCATGAGAATCTTCTGATAATTTATAGGAGTCCCATAGCTAGGCTGCACCAGTAAAAGACCATCTTTACTTTTGCCAATACACCAAAAATCAACATATATTTTAAAGGGAGTTCGGATCATCCCCAAAAATTTTCTGACAATTTTTTGTGGTGATGAATCTCCGATAAAAATGTTTATTTCTAAGGAGCAAGCATTCTCAACATCAGGTCTGAATAAAATACTATCATCCAAATATTCAATTGTACCATACTTCGCGTCCTTTTCCACTGTTTCTTGCTCTTTTTCGGTAAGATAATCTAAAATGTCATACTTCGGTCTTTTGGACATATAATTCAACACAGATTCTTTCTCAAATTCCCAAAATTTATGGCGCATTATAAATTATAAAAAACAATTATTTTTAGAGAGTGGCTTTAGAGTCACTAAATCAGGCTGTACCGCAAATTTGGTATAAAAATTGTTTAGCATTTTCTTTTGTTGATTTATGCTGTTTACGCAGGTTCTTCTTCGATCGTAAACAAACAATGAATTTTCGCCACGAGGGGCTGAATCGACATTATAAAGGGCATCTAAGTAAATTTCGCGTGTCAAGTTATTGCTGCTAGAAACACCTTTCGCGGCTATTTTATCATCGTTTTTCCGTTTTAACGAATCATCACACAATATGTAGCATTTAGGAGATAATCCCACAAATAAACCAGAGGTTGTCCGAAATTCAGTTTTCATTTTTCCGGGAAAACGTTGCTCTTGAGCAGAGTCATTCTTCAGAAACCATTCGTATTTATGAATTTCAAAATTTTCTTTCTTCACGGGTCTGACTAGATTTTCAATTTCATCAGCCAATGAAAATGGGAATGAGTCTTACAAAGTTATGATAAGTCAAATATAAATAAACGATAATAAGTATGAAAATATATTCAAACTTTTCCTGTATCCATATACAGTAATTCAAAGCTGCCAATTTCTAAATTTTCATACATAAAATCAAGAAACTTCATCATATGCAATTTACTTTGCTGAAGAATAAATAATGCAACGTGAACTGTAAAGGTGATACTAAAAAAATTATAAGATAATAGTATATAATTTTAATTAAAATGTATATCACCCCCCTGGTATTCTGTCAAGTATAGACTTTTTAGTTTTTGTTATTTCATATAAATCAATAGGGCATTCGGAAAAGAGTTGGTCAGTTCTCACATGAAATAAATTTTCATGATACTAAATATCAATAATGATTAAAAAAAAAATTAAAATTTGAACAAAACCTTAAGATGATCTAATCGAGCTAACGCAGTTCCTGTTCGATCTTTCAAATTCATAGCTAATCTCCCCCAGCTACTATTCATCAAAATCTGAACATAAAGTTACCAAATTTTAAAATTTTGAAAAGAGGGATACCTTAGCCATATTTTGCTGCAGTTTGTTACCAGTTTCAGTGGCATTTATTCTAACGCTGACCATTTTATCAATAAAAGGCTTGAGTGGTTTTTGTGCTACATATTCCACAAAATAATATATTTTCTGTTGATAAGTTTAAATTTAAATTAATTATATAGTAAACACGTTTATATTTTTCTATTTATTTGTTTTTTTAATTATAATTTTATTCAATTTGAAAATTTCTTCATAATCTTTAGGCGACAGTTTGAAAAAATCCGAAATTTTATTACGATAAACTTTAAACATTTTCTTTATAATCAGTCCATTATCGAGATAATATTTAAGTGTCGGTGTAGTCAGAATGATCTCATTCGCATTAAACGTCAACGATAATTGTTTTTCTAGTGGAAATTTCATATTACATGATTGAGCAAACTGTTTGAATTTTTCACATAACATGTCTTGAGTCACTTCAACGTGTTGAAAAATTGGAGGAAAATTCAAGTCCAAAAACTAAACCGATTATAATTTTTTTTATGTGAATATTTACGATTATACCTTTTTTTGGGATTTAAGAGGAGTTATAATATCAACTTTGCAGAAACCAAAAAGTCTTTCATTTTTGATACCTTCGATTATATCCAACATTTTAATTTCATCTTTATTCCAAAAAAAATTAATCAACGCTGGATCAGGTTGCATTTCTTTGCGATAAGTACACTCTGAGATAGTAATGTATCGATCAAGATTAATACTTAAAAAATCGTGACGGGCTTTTAAGGGACAAACATTTTTCGAGAAATGATTATCATCAAAGTGTCAAATAAAACTAGCTATAATTGGAAAAAAGAAATTATAATTTGCCCTTCCTTTGTCTTTAGCTGCATCTGATTCAGATCCAATATATTTAGTATTACAGAGTTCGCAAGGATGATACCGACAACCTCTTTTAGGATCAAAATTGGTTTCTATATGAAATAATATTAAAACCAAATTTAAAATTTTGACCATGCCTAAAATCAAGACCGATTTTTTCACCCTCAAATTCAACATAACCGTCTAGCCAGTAATTACTAATTTTTTTTTCCCCTCCATTTGTTTGACAACTTATATGATACATTTCACCATCTCTGATAAATTGACTCTGCATTTTATTTAACCAGTGGAGTGATATTTTACTAGCATTATTTCCTTTATTTGCCGATATGTTATGAGCAACATATATATCACCAACTTCTTTATAAATTGTTCCAGACCCAACAGGCAATTTTTGTTTCATGACTGTACTGTACAATGAATTAACGTCTTAAGTATTAAATTATTACTATATTTATTGATTGGTTTAAAATATACCTAATTGTTCAATAAGTGTTATTCGTTTCCCATTTGGTACTTTGAAAACAGTTTCCGGATATCTAGCGTCATATTTTATTTGTGCATGGCGTTTAAAGCAAGCAGATAATCCACCTTTTACACCAAATTCCCTTATTTCTTGATTGAGCCAAGTATACTCTTCTGGAAAAGTTATCATGGGCATACAACTTTCAGGATAATGCCTAAACATAATTGTCTCGGCCAGTTGAGATAGACTCATAAACAAATATGGATCAACGTTATATTCTTTATAAAAGGAATCAGAATATTGACCCCAAGCTTTTGCCAAAAGTTCACAGTCTGTTATATTATAAAACTTGAGTTGGTCAATCATTGAGCAAAATTCTCCTGAGTTAATTTTATCGTTGTAGTCTATTTTCGCGAGTGAATATTCTATTGGCGAAACTTTTAAAAAATCAGTGATGGATTCCAGTCGTAATAAAATTGGAGGTTCGACGTCATTTAATTCTTCCTCTGTGAAATAATGATGTTCTAAACCAAAAAATGTCAACGCATCGGCAAAAGAAGTGTATCTATGAAACGCCTTTACTAAATTTTCGCAGGAATCATACAACTCGTCGACCAATACTTCATTAGATATTTTTTTACTGGAAAATGTGGAAATCCCAGGAAATTCTACAGCGCAGATTATTTCTTCGATTGATTTATAATATTCATAAGGCCACATATCCTTTTTAACATCATCAACGGCAAAACTTTTAGCAAATTTGATTAGACTTGTAGGTGGCGTATAATTGGCTTACATAGGGGCATAAATCTTTTTTTAAAGAAATTTTTGACGACAAAAAACAAAAAATAAATGAAAAAAACCCCTTCCTACGTCACGCGAAATAATATTATTAAATTGAAATTGCATGATTTGACTCCCTCGTTTTAAGCAAGAAAAATTCGGATCTCTATTTAAAAGTATGTCAAAAAGACATCCTTTTAAAACATTGATATCATATTTTTGACCACAAAATGAAAACATTTTTAAACTTGTGATTTCACTCAAAATTCTTATATAGCGACGATACTTCGCAAGTTCAAGAGGTTTAAGAATTTTGACTTCGTTTTTATGATCTGCTAATATTTTATAAATCAAAAATTTGTTTTTGATTATATTTTTTGGCAATGTTGTTTGGTACAATTTTTCTGAATCTTCTATCAAATTAACAAATTTCTCAACCATCGGCTTAAGATCCATAGCTTTCATGGATTCTCGGCAAAAAACAAATTGAGTTTCTTTACCAAAAGTCCGATGAACTCCAATTGATATGGGAACATGCTGTAATCCAGCAGATGATTTTATAAGCACGGACTCTATATCCCAGAAAATTGCATTCGTTTGACGAAATCCATCGGGTATTACACCTTCACTCATCATATCGTCATATATATGGACCGAGTCACCCATTATCGACTCTTTGCAAAAAATTCGGTCTTTTTTATGTGCAATATGATGTTTTTTTATATTAAATGCTGTATTTGCAATATAACTGCACTCAGGATCTTCACAAGGAAAGAAGCGAAACATTTTAGGATCAGAAACAAATATCAAATCATCATTCGCAGTTATCATTTCAGTTTTTATATTCCAATTATTAGAAACAATGACATGCAACGCGTTGTCAAAATCATTGTCACCATAAATAAGTTCATTTTTTTTTAGTTTTCCATCCATTTTCCAAATTTTTAAAGTAAGACCAAAGATTTCAGTAAATGTATTTTCATCACGAAATTTAACATCCTCCAATCCCCATAAACTTTTGAAATAATGAGCACTATTTTTTGAGTTTCCCTTTCGAAGAGCAATGGCTTGAAAAATATTAGATTCGATCGGATTTTTATTTTTCAGTTCAAATTTAACGATGTCCCAAATAACCGAAAACGACCTAAATTTTTATTTGATCAAAAAAAAAAAAAAAATCACCTACTTTTTAGCATTTTTCGGAGCATTAAATTTGCATAACAAATAACAATCCTCGTATTCAGTCTGAGCAGAACTCTCGGTTGCCAACAACGTTAAACTATCCTTTTTAGTCCATATAATAATCCGTATTCTGAATAAACTTTCAATCAGAGAAAATTGATCAGCAGAGACTTTTGGGCACTTTGAGCAGAATTCATCATATTCCTTTTTACTCTTTTTGAGACGCATAATAATCGTTGCTCTATAATTTTCACTAACATTCATTGTTTTCTTTTTATCTCTTATAAAAGTGAAAGTGAATATTGACCAATAAAAATCAGATTCTAATATAATTTGTTTCAGAAATCCACCCTGCGATAATGACATCTTATAGATTAGCAACAGAGTAAGATTTTTTTCTAACTTACAAACTATATATTATGGAATAATTTTAGACTGGAACTACAAGAGGCAATCTTCGACTATGATTTCAAAAACAAAGTACGTAAATATTTGCAGTGGTTCGGCCGTTTTTTCGTGCGCTTTACAAATAATTTTAAATATGATGGGGGTCATAAAATGAAAAAATGTTATATTCATTAGCCCACTAATTATTACTAAGGAGAATGAAAATAAAAAAAATGTGGAAAAACAAACATTGCTTCAAACAAAGTATGGAAACGCTATTGATCAATGCATTCAAGTTAACGCCGAAAAAGAAGAATTGAAAACAGAGGTTATCATGTTTTATTAATTTAATTAACCAAATTATATCAATAACCGGAGTTTATAGAGTTTTACTCACAAAATTACTTAATTTGACAGGGTGACAACAAAGTTAAATTAGCAAAGTTTTGAGAACTTTGTTGCAAACATCTATCTCAGCAACTGAGTTATTTGAGCATGCGGGAGTATCGAGTTTAACAAATAAACCGACGAAATAATATTTTTTTGTCATTTGAAGATATCAAGTTTGGAAACTGAATTAGCTGAGAAAACAAACAACGTTTTGCATGCAGAGGATGCATATGCACACCTCAAAAGGTTTGCCGCTACAAAAACCCGTCTCTGTTTCTCCTTGGAATTCGAACGCGATGTAAGTTCAGCATATTTTGATTATTTTATAGATTAATTTTTAGACAAAAAAATCGTCACCAAACTAGTCAATTTAATATTTATTTAAAGGAACTTCTTCAAATGTCAGATGAACACAAAACCAGCATGCACCAGTTAACCACTCAAAAAAACAGAATCAATCGACAACTAAGACAAATGATCAGAGACAATAGTCAAGAAACTAGTGTCCGTGGAGGATTTTGTTCCGTATGTTTCAGCATCAAAGAATCCGGAAAATGCTGTTCAAGATGCAGAAAATATTTTTGCGATGATTGCATTGCTAATTGCCCTCCTGATATATGTGCGTTTTGTAGATCTGCAAATACTGTAACTCAAACTGTGAGATTCAATTAAAAATAAAGTCAGTTTATTTGAACAGATAGATTTCGATCAAATTTTATGTTTTTCTTTGTGACAGGCATCCAGGCAAAGTAAAGTTTTTTTGTTAGAAGTTTTTCAAATTTCAAATGCACCATTAAATTACCTTCTTTGTGCTCAAAATCTCCAAAGTTTTCGATAATCATAAAATTAGAATCAATAAATGTTTTTTCTGATAAAATTTGTTCATAAGAGTCCCCATAATTACTGCACATTATTAAAAATCGTTTATAAAATTCGTGAAAAAATTTTGAATCTCCGTATCTTTGAACTTTCAAAGGATAATGTTCACAAACAACATTATCTAAAACTAAAGAAAATTGTTCTAAATCATGCATTGAAAACTTGGACGAACTTAAAAGTAGATTATTTTCAAATCTTTCTGGTTCTTGAAAAAAAAATACGATATATTCAGGCAAGGGACCTTGCATGACTTGTAAAGAAAAATCAGAAAGACCATTGTCCAAAACTCTATGTCGTATGTGACTAGATTCATAAGGTATTCCTAATCCTGAAGTGTTTATTTTACCCATTTGACTATTTAATTTCGAAGAATAAGCCCAGCAAACTTGTAGCGATGGCTCCAAAATCTTGATAGTAGCCGTCGGAAACGTAGTGGGAGTATCTGATATATCAATAATACATTTTCTTGCCCTAGCTCTATGAAATGACATTCTTACGTGAACTCCAGCAGGTAAAATTTGATTATCGGTACAAATTCCGTGATTTATCGGAACAGAAAACATATACCGATAAAATTTTCTTTCTGTTTTTACTCCTTCTTTTACTTCTTCTTTTATAAATAAATTTCCTCTCCGCTTTGCAACAATCTCGGAATTTAATTTAAGTTCTGACGAATCGTAATTAAAATTGTCCCAATGGCCCTCAAATGACAGATGATTCAAATACGAAGGATTTTTATAGATTTTATTGACTATAAAACTCGTCAGATCATAGTCGTTATGACTGCATTTGAAACTACGAAAGATTTATTATTTGCTTTAAAATAAGCATGGTAATACTTTTATTGATCTCAGAAAAAATTTCTATCAAGTGTGTTTTTTTATTTTTAAATACAAATTTTGGTTTATCGAGAGTTAAATAAAAATTTTACCATTCATTTTAGTTAATATTAAATCAATTGCCTGATGTCTTCATAATTCAGATTGATATCTAAGTATTCAAAGAGTTTGTTACAGAAATTATTGTCGACCACAAAAATATCTTCTAGTTCAACATAAAACCTGAGATAAGTTTGACCCAAACAAAGCATCCTTTTATCTGGCTCTATATTAAATTCGAGTAAGTTTTCATTATTAAATAAACAGGGTATCGAGACAATTTTTTGATACTGGTCGCTCATGATCACTAATGATTTGAATACATTATGCAATTAATACAGAAGAGAAGATTTATATGTTTGTTTTATTTGAACTAAATAAACAAAGATTTTCGATTATTGTTTGATCTTTATCAAGTGAAACAGCAAATTTACAAGTTGAGCTTGATTTAACCGACCAATGTAATCATTGATTTCTTCGATGTAACTTTCTGGAGAAATTTCGTCAACGTTTTGTACTAGCATATATTTAGGATTTAAACCCAAGACTTGAATGTCAAATAAAATCTGTGGAACCTTAAGCATCTTAATGCAAGTTTTATTGTTGTATCGAAAAGGCATTATTTTCGGCGATTGATTTGGAATATTAAGCTTCCAGAATTCGTTCGTGTAAACGCCATCACCAAACAGAACAAACAGTACTAAAAAAGTCAATTAAGATATAACAATTTATTTTCGCTTTAAAAATGACAGTAATTATAACACAACGTAAAATACATATACTATGTATTTGTAAATATTGACAATATGAAAATTTGGTTTTACTTATGATATGGAAACAAAAATTTATTTTGTGTATTTTAGACTTTATTCCTCGACATTTTTGAATCAGAAAATGTTTTAAATTTGAACGAATAATTTTGACAATTTAATAAATAATTATTGAATATATATACATCTTTAGATAATAAAAATAATATTTTTATAACTTACACCGTTTTGGGAAATTGATACAGTTTTTGATCATGAAGGACACATCCACGAGGAAAATTTCCGGAATTTCTGGACCAAGAGTCACTGCAAACTTATTATCCCGATATCCAATCAAAAACCCCTTAACGGATGGAGAAGTTCTTGACTCGAATTCTACCTGATATTCATCTCTTAGCATACAGATTCCTTTTAAACAACAAAAGCTTACAATTTCGGAATTCATTTTTTTTATTTTCAAATTATTTATTCGTTTCAAAAGATTTAATTAAGTAAAAATGGAATAACACATCAGACAACAGTGCACGAGTGAGCTATAAAAACAAACATTTAAACAACCTAGTAACAATCAAATCATTATGAGGGAGCTCGGTAGTAAAATAAGCAATTATTTCGCAAAAAGAAATTCCTTCACATCTCAGTTTTAAATATACTAAACAAAATTTTGCACATAAATTACTTTTCTCGGCTTGAATTTTAGCAGAAAAATTCAAAATTTTTGTAGGAAGGTGGAGTTTTAAAAATTTACAAATAGGATTGAAAACTTTACTATTTTTGTTACCAAAAGGGTCAAAAACATCTATTGATTTTTCCGTAATATAAATTGCAATAGCATGGTTTTCGTTGATTACTATCAATCCTACATTGTTCTTAACAATATTAACAGTTTCTAAATTTTTAAGTGAATAACATCCTAAAAAGCAGGGTATTTTGGAACCAAAATTTTTTATATCAATAGAATTCATTTTTTACGTCGTTTCTTACGTCGTTTTCGTTTTCTACCTCTCGCAATTATGCCAACGGGAAATTTAGGCTTACACAATACTTTTTTTTTTCTTTGCTTTTTACGTCTCATTGAAAAACTAACACAAAATTAAGTTTTTTTATCTGATCTTCGGGTATATTGAATTTCAAGGATACAAAATTAAATTTCGATTGGCATGTGTCCCAGAGTTCTAGAAGTTATGTAAATATTAAAATTCTTTATTTGTTTAATGAAATAACCTGTCATGAGTGACGATTTTGAGTACAAATTTCTCAATGATGAATGACCCTCAATTATAGCTAATATTCCAAACTGGTTTTCCATTGTTTTATCAATTAAATTACAGGAAACTACTAGAACATTTTCGTCTGATTTTGACTTATTTTTAACATCTAAAGCGAATGAGCATAATCCAATTTTTTTCTGATTTAAATTAAGTGGAATGTCCCAAATAAAGGAATCCGAAGTTTTCCTGAAATTACTATCATTCATCGTAAACCTAATGTACTTCATCTCTTGACACCACGTTCAATTGCTCAAAATATTGTTTCTTTTTAACAAGTTTTCCAGTTTGATCTTCAATGGTATAATAACAAACCCCATTGCTCTAACAAAATGAGTTTTATTTGTTTAAGACGTGATGAACAAACCTGCTCAATTTTATTAATTGTATAAATTTCTTCTGACCAGTTGGGAGTTGATGATTTTTCGAATATATTTTTTTTGGTAGGAATTCGAACTTTCCAGCCAACTTTAAGTTTGCATTTAACTTTCAAATTTTGATTAGGGTATAGTTTTTTGAATATCTCATCACGATTATCAAAAGAAACAAGATTTGGTGAAGTACCAATGCTACGATGATAGGTAGCATTGTAATTCGCAACAGCTTCGGGGAGATAATCAATCCATCGTTTCGTATGATTTTCTGTCATATATCTTCGAAGTCGATCTCTCAATGTCCGATTAAATCGTTCAACTACAGCGGCTTTATGATCACTGTCCGTTAAAACGTAAATCAACATTTTATATTTTTTGACAATTATATTATAAATTGCATTTGAAGTCCCACTAAATTCACCGCCAGCATCTACAAGAAGTTTTCTTGGAGTAATGGGCATTGATGATATTATTTTGTCTAATGCAGCAGCTACCTCATCAGCCGTTTTAGTTTTGAGTGGGATACAATTTGCAACTTTTGAAAATGTATCTATCAAAATTTTATTTATTTGTCCAGGATAAATTAACGTACTACCTATAGTTGTTAAAATATATTTGTAGTAAGAGTTCTGATAAAAAAATTCAGGTTGATTGAACACGAGCACATCAGCTTGAATAGCGTCTTTAATAAGGTTAAATCAACTGATCAAACTCGTACTCTAGAATGTCCGATATGAGACAGTTGACTTTTACAAATAATTTGACACATCGAGGTGATTATTGGAAAGATATATGAAGTTAATATTTAATTGAAAAAATGATAATAAAAATTTCAAATTGTTATATTTAATCAGATAGATTTAACCATTATCCATTGGGTCATAAACCACGAAAGGACGGCGTCTAAGAATTATTTTGTTAGTATTATATAATGCATTTGAATGATTTTACCTAAATCGTTTTCTTCTTTGCTTATGTAAAGACAAACTATAGTTTTTATCAATGTATTTTTGAATAGCTGCTGAATAAGCAGCGGGTGAAGATTTAAGTTTATAAATTTTATTTAAAAAATAGTCAATATTTTCTTCGTTAAGTGTATCTTGATTATTCGGAGTCGCTGGAGAGAGAGCTGTAGCATTGTTCTGAGGATTTGATTTCTTTTTGAGATTCAGATCCTGATTCAGAATCGGACTGTTTGGAGGGGCTTCGATCACCGCCCGATGTGATACATTCTGGGACATCCTGAGTTTCTTCGTCGATTTTAATGGAATTTTTGGCTCCTGAATCGAATCTTTTTCGTTTTTTAGGATTTTTTGTCTTCGTAATACTGGTGTCGAGTACTCGAAGCCCGGCACCCTTTTTTGTTTTATTACTCTTTTTTCCATTTAGACCAATTATTTGATCGCCTTCGCGTTCAACCGTAGAAAATAGATTTTCAAAATCTCTTTTTTGAATTATCACATATGTGGGCATCTTCAATCGTTTCGCCATGATTATGATCCGAACAAATACCAACTGTAAATTAATTGGCAAAAATTATGTAAATAAACTTATATTTTATTTGCACAGGATTTTATTAATCTTGTTTCTGAAATAGCGAACACACTTAAAAATGAGTGAAATCTGCGAAGTTAAATCAATAACAATTTATCGAAATTGTTCTGGTAATACGGTCTATTTAACACTCCAAAAATACAAAAGCAAAGAATTTTTTGCCGGGAAGAAGATTTATGGTCAATTGCCGGAATATTTGCTGGATCCTTTTCTGTGTGTTAAAGTGGTAGAAAAACCTATAGGAACATATAATCATAAAGAACGTGTCGGAAAAGAATATAAAACTGTCGAAATAAATCAATTTGAATTGGAACAAATATCGGCTTTAGCACCAAACATATAAAAATGCGACTTTATCAGGGTCAAATAGCGGGTAAAAATTACCTTCCGGACCACTTTAGAATTTTGATCAGTGGGCCAAGTGGTACAGGAAAAGATTATCAAATTGATTGCGAGAGTTTAGGGTCAAATTATTTAGTTTTCTTGTCTATCAAGGTAACCATTAAAAACAGTAAATTCAATCAAAATTTTTATAATCTTTAAAAGGGAAAACACATTTTGTGGAAAATCTTTTGCACTCTAAAAGAATTCGACGAAAATTTAAATATGTCTATTACTGCTACCCCTGTCATTTTGATCAACCTTTCGTTAATTGGGATAGTTGGCCTGACATTATAGTTACATATCTACCATATATTCCAGATGTAGATTTTTTCAAAAATGTTAAAAAAGATTCTGTCATAATATTTGATGATAATTATGAACAAGTAATTAAAAGTGCCGCAGTTGCACAAGCTTTAAAAATACATTCTCGCAGAGGATTTAGCGTTATTTTGATAACCCAAATGTATTTTGATCAGGGACCGTATGCTAGAGTTATTCGTAATCAATTAAATGCCGTCGTTTTGTTCAGAAATTTTGGCGACAATTCTATCAATAAAAGAGTAGCATCTCAATTGGGAGCATTAGAACAATTTAATGAGGCCGAAAAGGCCACTAAAAACATAAAATTTGACCCCGTGGTTATTTTGAGCCCCGAAATAGTAGAGCTGAATGTAATGCGAGTTCAAACCAATTATCTTGCAAATAATTATTCTTTCTGCTATGGTTGAAATAAATAAATATATTAACAAATTAGAAATCGATACTATTGTTTTAATTACTATAGATTTCTGTTCTGAGATTATTTTGATACATGTTTTTATTTGACAAATTATTTTGATAGGCGATAACAGGGTTTTCTGTGACTAATAATGATTAAGAACTAACAAGTTTTTCAAAACGATAATAAGTCTAAATAAATACTTTTTTCATTATTTTCGAAAATAAGAATGAAAAGTATGTATTTAAAAATATCAAAATTTTTTAAAGTAAGTTTAGTATTTCACATTTTTTCTTGGTCTGAGCCGTTCTTTCATAATCATCGGATTATTCGGGTTCTCTTATTTTTTTAAATAATTTAATACTACAATACGGAAAATGTGTGTTTGGATTTCAATCGAGGAGATCGTCGTAGGTTAAACAACCAGGGGGTGAAAAAAAATCATCACGAAAAATACGAAGGACCAGAACACATTTGCTGTATTGTACTTTGATAAACGATAACAAAACAAGAGCTTAATCTTATTATTTAAAAAATTCCTTCAGACTTCAAATCAACTTGGTCTGATTTTTCTCCAGAATTCTTAACAGAATTTTCTTCGATAGGAACAGGAAAGTTTTCGCTTGACGGCAACGTAGGTATTATTGGCACATCTAATGCCTCAAAAAATCCAGTCAACGAATCTTGAGCTAAATTTACTCCAGCTACTTTTAAAAGTTTTTAAATTACTAGCACTAAAATTTTAAAAGAAATATTTAGGTGGTACCCGACGGAGTTCATATCTTGAGCTGATTAAATCAAAATAAAATGATTCAATCAAAAAACGTATTGAATTTGATTTTCACAAAAAATAACATAATTACACATTTAAGAGTAACTAAACTTTGAGCTTGTCTAAATAACTAAAATTAATATCGTTAAAAAGGTTACGCATGTATCCGCTATGTTCAATTTCAAAAAAATGATGTAAATCGGATCAATTGCACTGTATCAGCGACCCTATACTTAAGTGATCATTTATATTTTTTGGATTTTTGTCAAATTTGATAGATCAAATAAATATTAGTTTACTTTCAAAAAGAAGTTTTAGTTCGCTCAGGCAAACATTTTAAAAATCAGTAAAACGCGTCGGATACCTTCAAAAGTTGACTTGATTAAAAACTTTTAACTGGGATAAGCGCTGCAGTATCGTTTACGGTAGAATTCAAAGTCAACCCTGTTTCTTCTTCATCGGAATTCTCAAAACTGTCTGTACCTCTGGAGGCGTCGGTTTCACCAGCAAACGATCTTGTTAAAAGAAGACGAAGATTTTTGATCTAATTTTATTATTAATATTAATTTCTTATATAAAATATATTATACATCCCAAACAGATACTTTTTTGAAATTTTAAAAGTACTGTGTTAAAATGAATGGTTTAATCTTTGAAGGAAAAGTGAGATTTTTTTTAAATTTTGAGCGCGCTGACTTTTTTTTAGAATTTAATTTATTTTGCGCTGCGATAGATTTTCCTGTTGATATAATTTATTTTAGGAACATAAGTCATAATTAATCGATATATTGATCAAAAAATATATCTATTAAACGCAATAAATTCCGAAAGAGCTTTATAAAAATGTTTCTGAATAACTACCAGGGAGTTCAAACTTAATTGAGTCTAAAAATACCTTTTCTTTGCTTTGAAAGTAGAAAAACGATTGTATTATATTCAGCAAAGTGAGAACAATCGTCATGAAAATGAATGATACTTTTGTTTCTGAAAAACCAATTTTTTCATCGGTGTATTCACTTTCACATAGTGTTAGATTATCGAAATATATTTGAAATGACAAATTCAGAGCATTGTATTCTTGATTCATTTTGTGAAATTTGACTTGAAGATCTAATAATTCAGTTTCGCATATACTTTTCTCTTAAATCACAATTTATATGTTTGATCTCTTAATAACCATAAAAAGAACCTGAATCATCATAGCTCGACTCATATCCGCCGTAAACGTCACTTGTTAGGTCACTCGATGGAGCCAAAACTAATGCAAAAACTGAACTAATTTTAATTCTTGTCAATTTAAAGAAAAAAGAAATACCTATTATCACTGACAAAATAGCTGACATTTTATTTATATTTTGAAAATATAAGTTTTAAAAAATTGTGAGAAGAGTGAAATCAAAATCAGTTATTAAAGCAGATTTCAACTTGATCATTCGCGAGGAATAAATTGATAAACAAATTATGCTAGGATATTGTCACTATCACCCATCAATGGCTGCAAAATTGAGAAAAGAATATGAGGAGAAATGGATTCCTCATCTAGGTCATCCGTTTAAAATTAATAATCCAGGATATGAGTCATAAATTTTCTATCCATATGAATTTTGTTTTTATCAAAAATACAAAAAAAATAGGAACCCCTTCTTTCTTAGTTTATTTTTTATAAGAACCAATTAAAATATCAATATCCTCCCAAAGAACCGTTTTACTGGGCCAAATGTCATAATCGCCCACTACCATTGTATAATAATATCGTAGGCATAATTGGAAATTGCGCAGTACATAATTCAAAAAATGGAACTCTTAATTATGATGTGACTTTGATTCAACCCCCATTTGCATGGGTCAAAATTATAATTCAATGTGATGAAAAAATTTCAGGTTTTTTACTCAAAAAATACTTAAAATACACAAAAAATAACATCTGCATTTTAAGAACCAGGTCCGATGACAAAAGGACAGCTTTTGTATGTAAGAATTGCATTGAAATGAGAATACTGGAATCTCAACATTTTATTGTCAAAAAAATTACCAAAGACAAGGCTTAAATTGTGTTTTTCTTAAATCGATTAGAATATTTTTTTTCATCGTAAGCCTTAATAATAGCCAATAGCGATGCGTTATACTCTCAGATGAAGATATGATTAATTCTAAAAAGTTTATTGGAATAAGGACACTGACGAACGATTCGACGGAAGGTTATTGCAAAATAAAAAACTTCTATTATTGGAGATGATTTTAGAACTCCATCAGCATGGGTTAAAGGTATGCAATCATGGTTCCACCTTCACCTGTTACTCGTTTACACCGCCGTATGATATCAGACATATCAATTCACGAAGTGGTTAAGTTAGGAATTAATGTGAAGAAGGGAATTTCGACGATAGAATTGAGTTTTTTCTATCCGAGGAAAAAGAAAGCGCCAACAATTCTGGAAAGAATTAAACTGCCATTTTTCAGAAAAAATTTGAATCAATATTATATTAGGCACTCAATCAGAAACTAGATATTTACTTAAATTCATCCAATATTTGCGTTTTTAATTCAAATCAAATTCTTGGGCGTAAATGGGAAATTGCATGCGATCACCTGAATCAAATATTACGAGTGAAGGATTTAGTTATGGTACAGAAAGCACTGAGCCAGGTCGAAAATCAACAATGAACTGTCCCTGTGGACGATGCAAAATCAATATTACAGTCAGTCGATGTCGACCATCTATTTCATTGCCTATTCCGATTGGAAAAATATAAAAAAACATATCTTTTTACTTCTGCATTTCATTCTACCATGATTAATCAAATAAAAAAATACATACAAAAAAGACTCTGAATCGAACATGTGTATATAATTTAATATGGAACTATTTATATTGTAATAAATCCAAAATAAATATTACAGCAAAAATCATGAAAAATGAAAAATTGTATTTAAATTTTTGCAAATGTTCGAATATGAAGATATTGATATCACTATTTCTCAATATGTTAACAACTCTATTAAACGAGAAATTTGGTTGAAAACGAGAAATAAGCTGACTAAAATATTTATCTACTGCTTTTTTGAGCAATTAGAGTACGCTGCAGAACTTCACAAAACATGCGATAAATTTTTGACAAATGAGGAATTGAAAACTATTGACTTAGCTCAACTGGGAGCTGCATATATCAAAATACAAAATTTAAAAAATGATAAAGAAGATCCATTCAAATTTCTGTATAAAATTCAAGAATTATTTTTGTCAACTTCTGGACAAATCTTATTAAATGACGAAGTGAGAGGACAATTATATGAATCAGTTGTCGAATGGATAAATTCCTTCAAAATATGCCTGAATTTGAATTGCAATAATCAGTGTTCTTGCATGTGCAACTGGTTTAATAGAGGAATGAAGTTTTTTGATAAACATTACAAATTTGACAATTTGATGAACGAAGAAAATCCAGTGATGATATATTTCGATTGTATTTTTGGAACTCTTATAAATATCATTTTGAAAAGAAATTGATGACTATTTACCATGCTACAGTATTCTAATATCAGTCAATCTTACTCATGATATTGCAAAATAACCAAAAAGAGTTCCAATTAAACTTCAAAAATGGTTATTTATACTTTTTTGTTGCAGAAGAAGAAAATAGATTTGGCAATAAAACTATTGTAGAGCCAATATCTAATTTGTGGGATTTGAACTAGAGCCAACTCCAATATAATAAAATTAAGTTAATATTTACAAATCACTAATGAAATCCATATTTTTTTATCGCAAAATATATCTTTTTTAAAAAAACAATCGTTTTGATAAATAATTCAAATGCAAGTATTTAAGATGGATCACAATAGCTACAAAGTGGAAACTATGGATATATTGGAATCTTTCTCGCTGAATGTTTCGTTTGATCCCAAAATTACCCAGATTGTTTCAAAAATAAACGATTGTATTTTTGAAACAAGACGATACGATTATCCTGATGGTTTAGATGTAGACCAATGGTTCGAAGAACAATTAGAAGAGGAAATCAAGCTTTATAAAATTAGTGAAACTATGGATAAAAATTTTCCAAAATTATCCCTTCATGAATCTCATAGCTATGTGAACGCAGCTGCCAGTGAATCGGGATTCAATTCTACGAGTTATATTGTGAGCAGATTTCAAAGTATACTTAAAAAGTTTCCAAGAGGATGTTTGCTTGGAGCCTTCAAAAAATTAACACTCATGATAAAATTAGCAGAAAAAATAATTCATGATGCAAAATCTGTAATGCGAGTACGTTGGAAATTGATTTTTCCGATATACGAATTTCTTATTGCTGACAATTTTGTCACACGATTTTATGATGTAGAACCTCTAGGATGGACTGGATTTTTGAAAAATCCAATTAAAATGACGAAGGTCAAACTTACCAAACGCATTCAACTGAAACCAAGAAAGCTTGCTTATGATCACCAAGATTCCTTAGAACATATCTCCGAATCATTGGACTCCCTTTCTGAATCAGATTCAATGCCACTTTCTTGTTAATAATGATCGCAAATTATATATTTTGTTATCTGTTTATTATTATTATTTTATTGCTTAGATTTTACTTTTTTAACTTATCTTTATTCAATTCAAAAATGTGTTTACTTTGTGTTCTTTTTTATAAAAAAACCTTAATAAATATCTCAGTATAAAAAAATATTTTATATCAAATATGAACCCGCATTATTGCCTATGTTGTTTCTTGAGATTAATTCGAATAAATTGTATCTTTTATGAACTCTTAAAAAAATTCCTTATATTATATGCAGGTTTAAGAGAACTATATATTGTGACAATTTTATTATATGCAGGTTAAGAGAACTTTTTTATTTAGGTGTTTTATTATCACTACAGGTTCAAAAATATAGTTAAGTTTGATTATAATTAATATATTGTTTCAAAAAGTTACGGATCCAAAATGATAAACAACAAAGTTAAAGATTTTTGTGTTTCAAATTTGAAATAATATAACTTTTTGACTTGTACATCAACTGGCACGATGGCCGAGTGGTTAGGCGCTCGGCATGTATGCAAGAGGCAGCGAGTTCAAGTCTCGCTGGCTCTCTTTTTTTTGAAAATAGCGCCTCCACACAGCCCACACACTATGACGTAATACACCAAACTAGACGTATACCCACGCACTATGACGTTATACACCCATATGATGAACACAACGGAGATTGCACATTACTATGTGTAATGTTTACATTATTAGTTAATTATTAATCTTCATATTGCGGAACTCACGATCTATCTACTTCACCAATGAGATTCCTTGGGTCAACTTTAGTCTATAACCGATATAATGTATCATAAATTAATTCTATAAAGGCCTCAAAAAAACCAACACTACCCCTTAAGCGCGCTTTAGGAACTTTTCAGGGGTCAGAGACTGTAATGCTTTATGGTTTTCAATGTTCCGAAGTGCGTAATGTTCGTCTTTTAGGCAAAAAACTTTGCGGACTGAGAAATTTTTAAATGATCTATAATAAAAATCATTACACACGGTTCCCTAAAAGTAAACAGAAAATCGTCTAAAAAGATGACTCATGGCGTTGAGTGATTCAAATGTTTTACCGATTTAGCCAATCAGGGCAAATGTAATATTATGTTTATTTTCGTTAGACATTTAGGGGAGTGTATGTATGTTCGTAATTTATGTTTGTACGTTAATTCTTAGAAAAAAGTAAGGTTATTACTTTTCCAAATGTTGACTCCCTGGTGATCCAAATAGACATCGACCAATAAGAAGCTGAAAATCCTAGGTTGAAATAATTTTCTTAAGGGGTACCGTTCACAAAAATATTTTACCTAAATTTTGGAACTAGACTAAACAGGCCACAAAATATCAATTAGCTGTGTCTCAAATCTCTAGGATAACAAGTTCCCCGCTATTGGTCGCTGAATGTCACTAAAATGAATGTCTCTAAAATCTATCTCCTCCTAAAATATACATCAAATCGACTCAGTTTTTTGGCCAATGCTTTATCACAATAAACTTTAAAATCGACTTGAAGTTTAAAAGTTTTTCTATGAAAACTACAGTGGATAACCTCAAAATATTTTAAAAGTCACCGCATCGCTTCGAAAATGCCATCAAAAGCTTTCTCGTATTCGACTTTCTAATGACGGTATTAGCAACCATGGGTCAATCATTTACAATGCCCTACGGGTCTTTGGTTTTTTTACTTACTTTTTGTCTAGTACTTTTCAGTCAAATAATAGTGATTGGTCTAGTACTTGCGAGCCAAAGACATAAGGGGCATTGTACATGAGTGCTACACGAGTGGTTTGTGTACCGAGCACTGGACGTTTTTTTGGCGTTATGAGAGAGCAAAAGTAGCGTTGCCTTCTAGCGCCCCGTGTGTACATTATTGACCCATGGTCTCTTATACCGTCATTAGAAAGTCGACAACGAGAAAGCTTTGGAATATATTTTCGAAGCAATACGGTAACTTTGAAATAATCGTAAAAATTGTTTCGAGGTTATCTACGGTCGGCTAAAACTAAACCGAAAGATAACTCCAGGAATTAGTCATGGGGTTGATGTGATTCAAATTGTCTTTCCGATTTAGCCAATCAGGCAAAGATGTACTGTGGTTTTCGAAGAAAATTTTTAACCTTTGAATCGATTTTAGAGATTATTGTGATAAAGCATTGGCCAAAAAATTGAGTCGATATAATGTGTATTTAAAGAGGAGGTAGATTTTAGGGAAATTCAGCGACCACTAGCGGGCAAACTTGTTATCCTAGAGATTTGAGACACAGCTCATTGTTACTTTTTGGACCTATTCAGTCTAGTTTCAAAATTTCAGCAAAATATTTTTGTGAACGGTACCCGCTTTTCGTCATTTTTCGATAAAGTTGGACCGAAAATTGAAAGTATGAGAAAGGGAAATTCTTGGCGTGTAACTGGAGTACAATCCCGAAAATTTTTATCATACAGTAGTTGAATGCAGTATGTAAAAGTTTTTACCTGATGGAGAATAAAAATCAAGCACTCCTAAACAAGCACTAAATTTCATTGATGGTCAACAATTTACCTACTGATTTGTGTTCAATCGAACCACAAAGAGTAGGCGGACAAATTACATCGTTAATTATTTCGAAAAATTTGTCATGTAAGAAATAAAAGCCACTTTGAATTGCTTGCATTTTTTAACATTTAGCACCCACAACCCCCTTAAGAAGGTACTCAACGGTTTTTGAGATTTTAGATCGGAGCTCAGAAGGAAACGAAATAGAACACTGATTTTGACTTCAATGTCTTTTATCTCGGAAACGGCTCAATGGAATTGATGAAAGTTTGTAAGGAAAAAACGGTTTCTACTACGTCGGACAGTCATCGAAATATTTTGCAAAAATTTCGATCGGACTTGTTCTAGAATTATGAAAAACCGTAATTTTATGATATTTTAGAATTTGTAGCTCAATTTTCTCAAAAACGATTCGGTCGATTTTTTAAATTAGGCTTTATTCGGTTTATTATTCGCTTTATTTAAATTGTCTTCTTAATTTCTAGTGGAAATTTTTTTTTGAACATCGCTCCTATTTATAGAAAATTGCAGATAGTTCAGCCGGAGTCAATTTTCATGATTCTATAAAAAAAAATTCATCGTATCGAGTTGAACGTACCATCAAATGAAAGCTCATGGTCTACTGAAGAAAAATAAAATCCCTTATATTCTAGAATCAAGTAAACATGAAAAATTTCAAACTAAAACGAAATTTTCTCAAAAAACGATTCGGTCGATTTTTTTTAAATTAATTAATTCGTAGACACATGTCTTCTCAATTCTAGTGTGAAACCTTTTTTTAATCATTGCTCCTATTAATAGAAAATTGCATTTGTTCAGCCGGAAGTCAATTTTGGAGTTCTAGAAATTTATTTCATCCGATATGTACCGAAAGTACCCTCAAATTGAAGCTACTGCAAAACTGAAAAAAAAGGTGCTGCTCCCTTTACTTATTTTTAGAATTTTTTCATTAAAATTAAGGTTTATGTATTTTTTCTCAAAATTTTTTTTATGGTAAGAGCAGAAATGCATTTTGTGGCCTTCTTGAGGCTATTTGGTGCAGTTATTATGTCCCTAACCTGAATTAAA
>SCLH01001641.1:31054-53185 GCA_004367855.1 Oikopleura vanhoeffeni | reverse complement strand
GAAATTCTGAAACCCTAAATGAGATCTATCCTTTGCTCCCGACCAAAAGTAGAAATTATTTTTTTTTGAGCACCACTGCACCAAGTGGAGTAGAGTTCTAACACTGATTTTGACTTCAATGTCTTTATCTCGGAAACGGCTCAATGGAAATTGATGAAAGTTTGTAAGGAAAAAACGGTTTCTACTACGTCGACAGTCATCGAAATATTTTTGCAAAAATTTCGATCGGACTTGTTCTAGAATTATGAGAAAAACCGTAATTTTATGATATTTTAGAATTGTTAGCTCAATTTCTCAAAAACGATTCGGTCGATTTTAAATTAGGCTTTATTCGGTTTATATTCGCTTTATTAAATTGTCTCTTAATTTCTAGTGGAAATTTTTTTTTGAACATCGCTCCTATTTATAGAAAATTGCAGATTAGTTCAGCCGGAAGTCAATTTCATGATTCTATAAAAAAAAATTCAATCGTATCGAGTGAACGTACCATCAAATGAAAGCTCATGGTCTACTGAAGAAAAAATACTCATACATTACCCTAATTCTAGAATCAAGTAAACATGAAAAATTCAAACTAAAACGAAATTTTCTCAAAAAACGATTCGGTCGTTTTTTTTTAAATTGATATATCGTAGACACATGTCTTCTCAATTCTAGTGTGAAACCTTTTTTTTAATCATTGCTCCTATTAATAGAAAATTGCATTTGTTCAGCCGGAAGTCAATTTTGGAGTTTCTAGAAATTTATTTCATCCGATGTACCGAAAGTACCCTCAAATTGAAGCTACTGCAAAACTGAAAAAAAAGGTGCTGCTCCTTTTACTTATTTTTAGAATTTTCATTAAAATAAGGTTTATGTATTTTTTCTCAAAATTTTTTTTATGGTAAGAGCAGAAATGCATTTTGTGGCCTTCTTGAGGCTATTTGGTGCAGTATTATGTCCCTAACCTGAATTAAAAAACCGTTGAGTACCCCCTTAAATGAGAAAGTGGAAACGTCACCAGAGGTGTATGAAATTTCAGAGTGCATCTCCAGCTTGTAGCTTCACCTGGGCTCATATTGCTTTGATGAATAGTATTCATTGAATATATTTGTTTGATGAAATAATGTTTGGCATCATTATTCATTAAAATTTAAACAGTCCACCTAGGGTGTACAGCAAATGAGCCCATTTGAGTTTATGTGATAGTTATGATAAACGAAAAATACATTTTGTGCAGAAAAATTTGG
Source organism: Oikopleura vanhoeffeni (assembly GCA_004367855.1). NCBI lineage: Eukaryota > Metazoa > Chordata > Appendicularia > Copelata > Oikopleuridae > Oikopleura > Oikopleura vanhoeffeni. Next base: position 51,956 of record SCLH01001641.1, on the reverse strand, counting down.
AAACAAAAATTTTTTTTTCAAATTCGAAAATTCGAAAAAAGCAAGGGTTATCAGTGGCCCAAAAAATCGACCGTCACCAAAAAGAGAATTAATGCCTATAGTCCTGTTTGTTTAATCTTGCGATTCCAAACGCCGAATAAGTTGATTTTTTTTGAACCATGTATTTAGAGAGATGGCGTTACAAATATTAAAAAAATGCCATTTTTCAAGAAAAATTATGTCATTTCGCCTAAATCACTGCCTAATCGCGTTGCGGGAAATTTGCGACGATTACATAAGATGCTCTCGTCCAGCGCACATACGACAGGCCAAGATACAAAAAAAAGAGTTTGTTCATGTTGATAAAGACGTACAAATATTGAAAAAAACTTTCAATGAACATTTTTTTCTCAGATACACTTCAAACTCTTGGGGAACCTGGTCGTTGAAAGGTAATTTAAATGTCATTAACAACCACCACCCCTTAATAAAATTCAAAACTCCGTTTTTAACTTCCTACAATCAGGAACAACTTCTGACTCAAAGACTGTGAGTCACAGTCGTTGTCACGGTCACGCGTAGACCATGGCGTGTTTAAACAACCGTATAACCATTGTTTCCATTATCAAATAATTTTTCACTTGATTTATGCGTAATTCTGATAATTTTCCTACATCGCTATCAAAACAAAATGTGAAACAAAAGGAATTTAAAGGCATCAAAGAGCGATAAGAAAATATAAAAAAATCTCTCTTTTTTAGCACGATCACCACAAATTAAGGGCATAATTGATACGCTAAGGGACGTGTGGTTCCTCATTTCTGCAGTGTATTATGTTCAAAAAATGACAACCAACCCACGCTGGTATGTTTAAAAGCACAAACCCAACCCAAATTAAGAACAAAAAAATTATTCGAATATTGAGTTTTTTCCGCAGTATTTTTCTTCAAAATTAAGGACAAAAATGACGGTATGTTTAAATGTTGACACTCAAAACTTCGAAATTTCGACTTGACCTAAGCCAAACTTTCTCTTCAGTTGTTTTCCCAGCTTTCTTATGAGCCTACTTTCCGAAAATCAAAGCCACATTTGTTCGGAAATTTTTCACGTGACCTTAAAAAAACATATATTGAGTTTGGGGTAGAAATTAAAAAAACGGCTCTCAGAACTTCACTTTGTGTTTGAGCTACACGTTTTCAAAAACATGTTGATGTAATTTGAAATTACCTAGAGAGAATAGATTTTCCGATGAAAAAAGTCAAAAAAACGGTGATTATTCGCATATTCTCAGGAAAAATATCAGCACTTCATCGACAAAAAGCGCTCCTCCCAGAAGTTTTAAAATACTAATTATTACAGGTTATATAAAATTGGTTTACTTTCAATAAAGCCTGCAGAGGAGATAGATTTTCCGTTTTGACTTAGGTCTCCCTGTCTCGCGTTAGTGTCTGGAATGTATGCATGCAAAAAAATTTGACACATTGTTTTACGCAAGATAAAGGCTAGTTCTACAAACTGGCCTAATCTGATGTATATCCTTGAAGCGTTGTTATGCTAATTATTTTATCGAGAATATGTCAAAATTGGAACCACCATAACCTAAGGGGGTATGCGACTCTGATTTGACATTGTCTCGGTGAATATACTGAAAACTAACCAGTTCATGATAAAAACGAAAATGCTAATTGTAGATTTCTATCCTTGATCTTGCGAAAAAATACATCACAAAAGTTATTGTTAGACCATTACCAATAGATACAGTATCGTACACAGTGACCTTTTCCAACTGCAAAACTATCTACGCTACCCAGACGGTGACAAATTCTAGAAACGCCAAAAACCGACGATGTTTTCGCAATTCAGACTTCAAAAATCTATCTCCTCCGAGGATATTTGCAAAATGGCTCCAAATTTTATCAAGTATCTCCTTTAGAACATGTTAAAAGTCTCTCACGCGTTTTTGGGCAATTTCGAGCTAGAAACCGAATATCGATTTTTTCGGTCATCTTCCAAAAATTTTCCGAACAAAAAAAGTGCTTCGGTTTTCGAACAGTAGGCTCAAAAGAAAGCCAGGAACACTGGATGAGAAAGTTGGCTAACGTCAAGTCGATATTTTTGAAGTTTTACGTGTGTCAAATTCAAGCAAACGTTTTTTTTTAAAAAACTTCAATTTTATTTTGGGATGATTGGCGTTATTACTACACGTAATTATTCACCCGTTCAATTGGAGCATTTTAGAGCCTGCTAAGGCCTTTATTAAATCAGAGTCGCATTACCCCCTTAAGGGCTAAAAGTGACATTGTTCCAAATCTGCAGTATCAAACCTTCACCAACTTTGCGGTGCTAAACTGCAAAAAAAACTTGCATGGTTTTTATTTAAATTTTTACAAAATCAGCTCACTTAAAAATAAAAAAACGAACTATTTTGAAATGACAAAGTCAAGGGCCAATTGCAAGTTCATCGTATAGCTTAGTAAGTAACCTCAAAAGAATCGGAGACGCGATATTTAAAATGAAAAAAAAATTTAGGCAACTAATGGGTGAATTAGTGCCGAACGGTATAGAGAGCAAAAAATAGTCAGATTTTCGACGATTTTCCACAAGGAGATATGTTTTGCTCTCTGGCGACCTTTCAGTACATAATTGACCCATAGTTGTAATATTTTCATTGAGCGAAGTCGGCTCTTCCGATTTTTTTTAGGTATTTACGAGTCTATAGCGATGAAGCCTTTGAAAATCTTAAAGTAATTTGACTATACGGAAACAATATACGTATTGAAAAAAGTACTGCAAATTACGCAAAACATTCCAGGGCCAACCTTCAAACATTTCAAGACGTTTTCTCATTATCGGTCCAGTCCACAATAATCACGTGCACTAAATAAATTAAAAATAAGGTCTGAAATAGGTCATATATTTATCCTTACTTTCTTGAAAATAGAGATCACGTGACTTTAGGAAGATTACCCATTATGGTTCAAAACTCTTAAATTAGGGTTTATTACGGGTGAGATAGTTAATTGCGCAGAAAAATTCGATTGTTTCCAAATATAAACCCCACAAAATTTTCGGTAAATCTGACACTACTATTATAATACTTGACCCACAAACCTTGATTTCTTGATTTAAGGTCACGTGATTCGTTTTTGTCTTTGGTTGTAAGGAGAAAAATCTTAAAAAATCTATAAAAAACCAAACTCATTTCTTGTCAAAAATTAATTTAAAGTTATTTTTGAAAAAAAAAAGTAACTGATTTTTCTGCCAACCATGTATTCCTTGAATATACCGGTCACACGTGATCATTTCGGGCTTTGGGTAATGGGAAAAAAGTCTCTTAGGAATTATTTTTCTGATTCTGCTCAAAGTCTTTTGTTTTGATGAATTATAAAATTTTCTTTTGCCAAAAATAGATACTGTAAATACAGTAAAAATGTCTTGAAAAAAAAAACGCACCAAACGTTCAATTATTAAATAGTCGAACCATCAACTGTGTAAATGTTTCATAAGGAATGATTAAGGTCCTAAATGCGACTGAAACCGGGTCATGTCACGCTGACCGTAAAAAGGACGTGGGAGTTGAATGGGGGTGGGCGTCGTAATCGGTGGACCTTCTCAATCCCGCCCATAATAATTCTAGGGCAGTTGGGAAAAAATCTTGAGGATTACTCGTTTATAGGCAGCCTTCGCCTAACGATTCCCTAGATCTCAAACTTAACAATTGTACAACACACCACCAGTGGTGCAGTCATATCTAGAGCACTAAAACGGTTTTTCAAAATCGACGCTTCTTTTGGACCCCACATACAAAGCGTCTGAAAATTTTACACAGGTACGAAGAGTGGGTTACTTAATATATTTCGGAGCAAAATTTTTTTGAATATCGCTCTTGAATTGTGCTAGAATCACTTTGAACGCCGATTTTCCACAATTTTTCGTCTTCAAAAATCGATCTCTTTTAGACCCCCACATACAAAAGCGTCTGGAAAATTTACACGGAGAGAGTACGGGAAGAGTGAGTTTACTGATATGTTGGGAGCCACTATTTTTGAAATTTCACCCCGAGAATTCTAGAAATATGACTATAGTAAACCGGAAATGAAAAGTTCGAAAAAAAGTTTTCTAGATCGGAACAAAAAGTACCACCAAATCGAAAGCTAGAAGATTTCCACTGATCAGAAAGGCGCTTACAGCTAATCAAAAATTTAACCAATCAAGCGTCAAATCGAATAACTTAGGTTTAAAATTTTGCTTAAAAATAAGTTGAAACTTTCATAGAATTCGATTAAGACATATTCCGATAATTTTTAATGTTCATGCATCTTTTCGCGGTCAATACTTCACCAATAAAAAATGTATTCATTCATATCATGAAGTAGAATACGGTTTTATGCGGGTTAAAGCAAAAAAATATGCGAATTTTGAAATTCTAGATTTGTGTCTAGATTGGTTTGAAAAAACATTAATTGGCACCATGGGATTTCCTTGGGATCAACTTTAGTCAAATAACCGATACTTTAGATGTATTCATAAATTATTCTATAAAGGGGCTCAAAAAATTACGACGCCCACCCCCTACAAGGGGTATACCGTATACGACTCATGATGTTTGACATTTTTCCGCGTGAATATATACTGAAAACTAAAACAGCTTCAATGAGAAAAACCGAAAACATGCTATTTGTAGATCTATCCTATAATCTTGCGAAAAGAACATCACAATTATATTCTTGACCATTACACCAATAATCTCTCTCTTTGAGTACCCCCTTAAATGAGAAAGTGGGAAACGTCACCAGAGGTTGTATGAAATTTTCAGAGTGCATCTCCAGCATTGTAGCTTCACCTGGGCTCATATTGCTTTGATGAATAGTATTCATTGAATATATATTGCTTTGATGAAATATATGTCTTGGCTATCATTATTTCATTAAAATTTAACATTCCACGGTGGAATTTCCACCATGCCCTAAATTTTTTTAAATAATTTTGCGAGCTCCAAATTTATGCATATAACTATCCGATTGATGCCGTTTGGTGTGGCGCCTACGTTTATCAAACATCATCCGAACAGAAACATATGGTATTCACAGTGAATAATTCACTAGTACCACCCGGATAACGGTGTAACCGGTGTACTACTCACTAAGGTCGCTTTTTTTTTAGGTGGCACCACCATGATTTCGACTGGGAGAACTAGACAAGATAGCGACAAATAGTTTTCTGCACGTGAAACCTTGGAAAAAAATATGCGGTAGAAAAAATTTTTGGCTTCCTAGGTTGATCACGTGACCGGAAATCAGTCATCGAAATTGCTCAAAATGACCGAAAAAACGTTTTTTGCGAATTACCGGTAATCATCGGAGAAAAAGAAAAAAATCCTGCATTTCAAATTCGGTTAAGACGCAAAAAACCGTTTGTCGCTATCTAGTCTAGTTCTCTCAGACCAGATACCCCTTAGGTGGGGCGACCTAAAGAGAATGATTTTAGTTGGAAGGTTGTCGCGCGAACGCAAAACTACTATCAGAAATTGTGACTGACACTCCACCGATTTGGCAAAGAGACGCAGGTCAGCCGAGCCGTAGTACATGGTCCGGCCTCACCCCGGAGGAACTCCCTTCGTGATCGAGGTTACCTCCAGCCCAGGTAAGTAGGCTGCGCACAAAATTCATCAAAAACGTTTGCGCTATCTTATTATAGTGCCTGGTTTTTAAGAAATTAGTGATGCGCGCGCAGCTTGTATTGATTTGGAGTAGTTCTTGAACAAAGCTACGCATTATTCACTTCACATAAATAATGACATTGGCGCCATTATTGGCCCATAGTTTCAAATACAGTCCTCAAAAAACATCATCTTGCATGTTTGTTGGTAGAATCAAACCATGAAAATACACAAATGTTAATTCTGGTACCAGAGATTCAATTTTACCGATTAATTTTGACAGACTGGAACATCAGATGAAACTAAAAGCCCACCTGAGACAAACCTAAACTTTCAAATGAACATTTTTTTCTCAATCACTTCAACTCTTGGGGGAACCTGGTCGTTGAAAGGTTAATTAAATTTATTAACAACCACCACCCCCTTAATAAAATTCAAAACTCCTGTTTTTAACTCCTACAATCAGGAACAACTTCTGGACTCAAAGACTGTGAGTCACAGTCGTTTCACGGTCACGCGTGACCATGGTGTTTAAATCAACCGTATAACCTTCGTTTCATTATCAACATATATTTTTCACTTGATTATGGTAATTCTGATAATTTCCTACAATCGTATCAAAACAAAATGTGAAAAAAGGTAATTTAAAGGCATCAAATGGCGATAAGAAAATATAAAAATCTCTCTTTTTAGCACGATTCACACAATTAAGGGCATAATTNATGGTGGTTCCTTCATTTTCTGCAGTTATTATGTCATAAAAATGCACCAAACCAATCGTGTATGTTTTAAAAGCACAAACCAACCCAAATAAGAACAAAAAAAATTTCGAAATTTTTGAGTTTTTTCCGAGTATTTTTTTCAAAATTAAGTACAAAATAGCGTATGTTTAAATTTGACAACTCAAACTTCGAAATTTCGACTTGACGTAAGCCATCTTTCTCTTCAGTGTTTTCCCAGTTTTCTTATGAGCCTACTTTGAGAAAATCAAAGCACATTTTTCGGAAATTTTTACGTGACTTGAAAAAAAATATTTTGAGTTTGGGGTAGAATTGAAAAAACGGCTCCTCGAAGTTTCTTTGTTTTGAGCTACGTTTCCAAAATTTGAGTGAATTGAAATTACTAGGAGGAGATAGATTTTCCGATGAAAAAAGTCAAAAAAACGGTGATTTCGCATTTCTAGAAAAAATATAGCACTTTCGTACAACGGCGCTCCTCAAGTATTAAATACTAATTACGTAGACTAAAAATTTGGTTTATTTCAAAATAAGCCTGAGAGGAGATAGATTTCGTTTGACTTAGTATCCTGTCCGCTTACTGTGGGAAGTTGCAGCAAAAAAATTTTGACCTGTTTACGCAAGATAAAGGCTAGTTCTACAAACTGGGTAATCTGAATAATATCCTTGAAGCCCTGTTTGGCTCATATTTTATCGAGAATATGTCAAATTAGGAACCACCATACCCTTAAGTCGACTCTTAAGAATTAATTTCCTGTTAGTTTTTTCAGGTTTTTGTTTCAAAAAATTGGTTTGATAAAGTGTCACAAAATCTGCGAAAGATTAATCCTCGTGACCATTTAAAATTAATTCACAATTTCTACCCTGTTTCAGTTGATTTAACCCACGATTTTGACAATTACAACCTGATTTTGTGAAGATATTCGAAGGCAGCGAGTTTGCTGTGAACAAAAATAACTGCTATGATTCCTGCATGACTGTCAATGTTTATAAATATAATTGTAGTTTCACCTGCAACGTGATTTTATTTCCCGACTCTGCATATCAAGATAATGTAATAAATCTGTAAGCGCCAAAAATAGGTGGCTAGTTTGCTATGTTTGTTAACCGCCACGAAACCATAATTTTGGATTTCAAAGACTTTATTTTTCTACTGATTTTTCGACTCATTCTTTTAAGACTCAATTATGGCTCATAAATCTAACCAAATATTTAAATAAAAATGACATTTGGTTAGATTTGGGAGCTTGAATTTACTCAAACATGATTTTGCGTGATCAACAGGTCAAATTTCGTCAATAGGTCGCCTCCAATGGTGTTATAAAACAAGATACCTTCAGAACAAAAATAATCGGATTAAAATTGGGCAGATTGAAGTTCACAACGATTTATTTTATATAATTGTATCAACCATCCAAGTAACATGAAATTAACATAAATAATGCAACGTGTCCATAATTGTCAGCAAACATAATCCCATTAACAACTTTTTAAGTTTAAAGAATCACCAGAATTTTTTATTCACAATAAAAATGAGATTTTTCATAATGCTCTTCATTTTTATCGCTGATTGCTCACTCAAAACATTTATAAATGATCAAATGAATCCTGAAGTAAGGTCGGTTTTAAAATGTGTCATGAATTTGAAGAAAAGGTGAGAATTATGTATCTGAATCGAATAAAAAACTTTAGGAAATTGTATTTAATTGTTTCCATTTGAACATTACGTATCTGCGCATGCTAAATCAATTAATATATGCTCACAGAAAAAAAAATAAACAAGCTGAGAATGACGGCAATTAGTGTTATATCTACAAGATTAATAAACTAACCGGACATAGATAAAATATTTTCTTTAGAAAACACTATTTAGGGTGACACTTTTGTCTCACCCTGGTGAATAAGCGCAATTTAATGGGTCGGGCATGATTTATTGATGATATGGATTAAGGGCCCTCAGTTGACAGATCGTTTATATTTGAATGATACAAACAACGCGGCATACTAGCACCCAATCAAAACCCTGGATAACATTATAGGAAGATTTTATAGGAAGATTTTATACGTCATATTTGAGCAGATCCTGGATCTGTAGGTAAAGGAATCTTATCCAAATTATTTATTGTCTGATCAATTTCAAAACGATAATTATCAATTAAAATAGTGAATTTTCGAAACTTTTTTCTCACCAATGACATATTATTTCGTCATTTTGACTTTTTTCCGTAAGGTTTCTAAAAGTTTTCAAATAATTTATCAAAAACTTGTTCATTTTTATATAAATGTTCGTCAATATTTGCCAAAATCTTCGAAAATATGTCCTTCCCTCTTCAATTTAGTTTAATTTATCTGTTTATTCATCTTGAAAATTTGATATTTGTAGGACCGGAAATGAATTTTTTGAATTTAAGAAAGAATTTTTATCTTGAAATATCTCCAAAGTAAGGTCTCAACAAAGATCTTGTGCTATTGAACATAATTTGAAAAATTTTGATTAACCCGAGCTTCTTACTAAAAGCCTAAACAAAAAATGCGGGGAAAAAAGACCCAAGACCGAAACTGTTTCAAATTAACACACTTTAAAAAACTGAATTAAGCTCAAACCCGAAATTTGAAAATTTACAGGAAGATTATAAAGATTGGAGACCAAGTTTTAATTATGAAGCTNCTTATGTTCAGAGCTCTTTGTTTTTTCAATTAGAACTTAAAATGTTGGTCAACCCCTTGACTCAAGGACCTTAAAAATTAATGTCAGTTTAACATTAATTTTGTTTCAAATGCAGTTTTCGTACGTCGAATACATCATGATAACTCATGCACGATGTCGATTGGGCCAACTAAAACAGGACGAAAATCAAACGATCTTAAATCACTAGAAAAAACTGTATATACAATCGGTATGCTTGAATACCGTAATTACGTCGATGAGAATTTTTGCGGTCAATTTTTGACGTAACCAGAATGATCTCTCAATTTAAGACGTTTCTATTTTTTCGTAATTTGTAAACTAAAAATTCAAACAATCTTGTACAAACCTAGTCTTGGAGAACGTTATTTGAAAAAACGTAGGCAAATGAAGCTCATTTAATAAGCCAATCAGCGACATTTTCAAGCCAAATACATAGTCGAGTGCAATCTAAAACTTAAAAACTAGATACTTCTTTCAGACGGATGTTCAGAATAATGTTTTTTTGACTAAGGTAGATAAATATAGTTTGGTCAATATTTTTGGCTCGGATTTCCGAATTTTATCCTAGAATTCTAGAAATTTGACTTTTAGTAAACCGGAAATGAAAAGTTCGAAAAAAAAGGTCGTCTGATCGGAACAAAAGTACCACCACATTGAAGCTGAGAGTTCACTGATGAAAATATCTGTTTACAGCTCGAAATTTTGAACCAATCAGCGTCAAATTCGATAATTAGGTTTAACATTTTTGTTTAAAAATAATTGAAATTTCTAAAATTCGATTAAGACATTTCCGATAATTTTAATGTCATGCATCGTTTTTGGCGAGTCATATTCACCTATGAAAAATGTTCATATTATGGTGTTACACCATTGGTTGTTAGACCATTGGTGTAATACCGGTTTTATGCGGGTTAAAGCAAAAACATATTCGAATTTTGTAAATTAATTCTTTAAAGGCCTCAAAAAATAACGACGCCCACCCCCTTAAATTTGTTTTTCGAAATAATTTTAAAAAGTATTAATTTTGAAAAAATTTTTGTAATTTTTGACTAAAAAGTTTTCGATTTTTTTCTTGTGTCTAAAATTATCCTTGAAAATCTGGTCAATTTAGTTGGTGCGAAGAACTTTCAAATCCCATTTAAGAAATTAAAAACGGCTTTTTTGATATGGACGTAAAATTAAGTGCTGCCAGTCCAAATTTAGAAAACTTTGAGCGATTAGAAGATTGGGATTTCACAATGGATCGGACTTCTGAGTATAATGATTTTGGAACTCCCATCCTAAGGAATGGGTACTTCTCAAGCAAAAAAATTTAAAACATTATAATTTTCGGTTTGCTTTACCATCCATTAAAAGCGACAATTCTGAATTTGGATCGCCAACAGAGGATATCACAAACTTTATAGCAAATGAACTTCAAAATTCCCAGTTTGAATCACACAACCATGTGTACGATGAAAACTTTCAAATTTCTACTGATTCCAATAATTCATCTTATGTTGTCCGACAAGGAGAGGAATAATTTTCATTTTTTGGGTTAATATATTGAAGGTTCATCATTTTCACTGGAAATTTAAAAAAATCTATAATTAGGGAGAATTCTCTTGGGTTTTATTTTGGAAAAATATTGTCTGAGAGATTTATTCGATATTTTTTCTCGTGGTGAAAATTTAAATGTTAAAATTATTCGTGCTTTATGATATTTTTTTTATCCTAAAAAGTTTTATGAAAAACCTATAAATTACTGAACAACTAATTAAAAAGCAAATTCTGCTCTCCATTTGAGACTATGGCAAAGGATGCAGACTAAAAAATAGACTTTCAAAAAATATTTCTTATAGTACTTAGTACTTAAAACACAAATTTCATTTTAGAACATTGTTTCATGATTTTTAAAACTTTATGATTACATGTATGTTTTACATGTAAGTTTTTTCATTTTTCAAGACTAATATTAAGTTAATTTGATCAATTCTGAAAACATCATGATTCATGAACATAAATTTGTTCAATTTCGATCAAAAAACTTTCAAGCTCAAATAGAAAAAATCGCCCGTTTTTTTTTATCATTTGGCCTTCAAAAATATCGAAATTCTTCAATCTTTAATTTGAACAAAAAAATGCTTGTATCGTTGACACACTTTGGCGCTAAAGAGAAAAAAATTATAATTAGAAAAAAAATTGTCTAGAAAATTTCTAAACTTTTGAGAAAATCAGTTTTGACTGCGGAAACCCTACAAATAATTAAAAAATAATTTATATAATTTGTAATTTGAAACGATAAAATATCCTGGTAAAGCCAGGGCGATCCCTATCGAAATCCGTGTCCCTCAAGTCCGCACGGTCTATTGCCAACCGGAGAATCGGTATATTCAATATCAACCAGATGAGAATATGTATGTGGTAACAACCGGTGGAAAAGAATATGAACCAGAGGAAGAAAGTTGGAAACCGCAACAAACCCAATACCAGTTTGCCACTCAAAATGGTCAAAATCAAATTCATTCCGATTTACGTCAGCAACTCTTAGCTAGAATTATTAGGGGATGCAATCCACAGGTAGATCACGTGATGCTTTAAAAGCATTGAAATAGTGACATCAACCTTAAAATATAAACGTTGATAAAAATCATCTTGAATTATTTTTAACGTAAATTTAAAAACTTTAAAAGATTTTGAATCAAAATTTTTGATGACAAATCGGCCTCCAACAAAAATGGTATTTTTAAAAAATATGAAAATTAAATCAAAAAAATTGAAGAATGATAAATTCACATGGCGTCCAAAAGACGCTTAATCGAAAAGAGAACAAGTCTTCAGATTTCATATAAAGTGTGAACTGGAAATTTATCTTTAGACTTGGAGGAGAAGATAGCTTTTTTACTGAGGCTCCCAAGCTCCTATATATTTTTTTCATGTATGATTCTGAATACAGTATGATTCATACTGTATTCAAAATCATACATGAAAAAAATATATAGGAGCTTGGGAGCCTCCGTAAAAAAGCTATCTTCTCCTCCAAGTCTAAAGATAAATTTCCAGTTCACACTTTATATATGAAATCTGAAGACTTGTTCACTTTTCGATTAAGCGTCTTTTGGACGCCATGTGAATTTATCATCATACTGTATGAAGCAAAAAAATGAAAAAAACGTGGGGTCATCATTAATATTGCAGCTCTGGAGTTTGACAGTGTCAAATTGACACTTAATAAATGACCAAATTGTTGAAAATTGAGGGAGAAGATAGCTTTTTTGGGGGAATACTTATTTGAGGTTTTTTGTGGGGCGTAGTTGTGATTGTATGATGTGGAACAAATATTGTCTCGCAATTATCGACTAATTAAGATGTCAGCCAAATTTTAGAAGCCAACTTCGATCAAATAAAAAACAAAAATTTAACGATCGAGCTTTTTGACGCACCGTGTGAGCTAAATGGCATTAACACGGAATTAGTAAAATAATATTTTAAAGATGTGTTTTAGCAACCAAGTCCGAAGGATTGGATCCGGGCCCAGATTGTACTCGAACAACGAAACACAAAACAGCCAGAGCCTCGTGCAGTCAAAATTAGATTAACGTCAGAGCCACAAACGTGATTTCTACCTCTTAAAACTGCAGTTACTGCATAGTAATTATATGTCCTGTCAAGATTTTTTCAAGCTTTCCTTAGTTGGTGACTATAACTCGTACACTCCGGACCCGAAAAAAATTTCTAGAATTATTGTCAAATAATGATGAATTGTGATAACTTTTTTTCACCCGAAAATGAAAATCGGCTATATTTTTTACCTACAAAATTCTCTAGAATTTTTCACTCACCTCTTCAAGCCTTGATATTTTTCCTTTTTTATTTTATTTTTGAGAAAAATGGGTTTGAAACCGAGGTTTTTTCAAAACCTGAGGGGTATGTGTCAAAATTAAAAAAAAAAATTCTGCGAGCTTTTTTATACGACTCATTATAAAAACCACGTTTCTTGCATTCGAAAGAAGAGAATCCCTAGGTCTTCGGTTGACCACTAAGGGCGCTCGAAATAAGGAACTTCCATTATGGAAAAAAGGGGTCAAACGCGAACCCGCAATTGAAGACCTAGAGATCCTCATCTTGGATATCATGCCGTTCTAGAGCATTATTGTCTTCAGTCAGCATTTTAAACGCACTTTTTTTGAAAAAAATATAAAATCTCGATTTTTATTTTTTGAACAAAAAGTTATTTCATCATCAGTACGGATTATCACATGCGGCCCGGGGTGGAGAAAAAGTCTTATAGTCTGATTAAAATTTAATGAAGTACAACAAAAGCAAAATAAAACTATGCTGATATAACTAATAATAAGGACGCTACAAATACAGCAAAACGTCAAATAAGTGAAATGACAAAAAAAATACACCAACTACTGTATTGTCAAAAATTAAGGCAGAGTTGTATGTCATAAATTAACAAAAGTAGCATAAATTCCTTTAATTCGTCAGCAACGCCTGCTATTAGTTAATAACTGAGTCCAAAATTAATCTTGGTTCACTTTTTTATAATATTTGCACGGGTAAATAGTAATTCATCGCAAATGAAGATCGTCGAATAATAGGAAATTTCGATTTTTTAAATTTAAGACAATTTTTTTCAAAAATCGTCTTGGCCATTTTTTGGAGCTAAGCTTTATGTAGAAGATAAGTGAATTGAAAGCTCACTTTTTATTGCAAAAGTCCCAAATTTTCTAGACTTATCAACCACTACAGTATACATATACTGTAAATTCCTTAATTTCTCATTCTGTTATCATTGTGACTCTCACCAATGTAAATGTTTAGTTTGAACGTATGCTTGTCTTAAAAATTGTGGCTGTTCACTGGCCAATCACCACGCGCTTGGTGACAGTCTCAATAACGGCTGATTGAGGAAGTGCAAGAAACACGGGGAGATACTGTAGAATCATAAAAACTAAATTTTTTAAATTTTTATATTGAAATTTGGCAGTAAAAACCATAGGCCAAAAACATTTAAGAAATTTTCGATTTTCGACGATTTACTATTTACCCTGTTTTTCCAACCATTCATCTTTTGAGGTAACTATCAGTGCAGTTTCTGTTATAGGTAGTTATTTCAAAGAATATGTTTCACATATTTAATGTCAAAATATGATATTACATGTGTGAGTTATTTTTTAGATAATATATAATAATTGGCGTCGGACATTATTTTTAGAACTGTAATTTACAACAAAAATGTAATTAACAATTTGTGTTAGATTATAAAAATTATTTATTGCACCACGTAATGTCCACTTTAGTGATTACGTCTTATTTCAAGTATTTTGAGCTGAAGATTTAACAAACTTTTATTGCATGCGTAATCAAAAAATTAAATTTTCGGCAACTTTATTCAGCATGGCATTTTCAGCTTGATGCCTTGAAAACGGAATTATAGACTTCGATGACATGAGAAATTTTTAACATTAACTCGGTTAGAGCTGTGCTGCCTCAAATAATCAAGCCGCTGGAATGGCTCTGCGCGGACGAGTCCTTCATCTCCAATTATCTATATTTTTCAGTTTCACAAACTTCTCAAGTTAATTTATTAACTTTTGATTCAGGACATTTTTCCACTAATCAAAAAAAAGTTATAAATAGCATATATGATTTTATAGATCAGAAAATCTAAGATTATAAAGGATAGAACCTATAATATTTGTTAGCCAATCAGCGCGCTTCACTTCAATCCCATCAGGGTACCTCTAAACTAAATTTATTTTGTATAGGTCCATATGATACCATATACCATGGACCATTATGGTCCGACCATATCCTTTTGAGAGGAAGGTATATATTTTCCGCCGCGACCCTGATACCCCCTTAAGGGGGTACTCAACGGTTTCTTGTATTTTGAATCGGGTCTCAGAATTAAACAAAACAAGTTATAAATATTTTGAAGAGGCTAATTTTAAGATCTGACTCTCTGCTATTAACTGAAGGTGAAATTTTTTATTAATAAGCACCACAGCACCAAGTGGGAGTAGAGTTCTAGAACACTGATTTTATCTAAAATGTCTTTTTTCTCAATAACGGCCGATTGAAATTTTATGAATTTTTGTCAGAATAACAGTCTGTACTTCATTTATGACACCCCGATTTTTTTTTGCAAAATTTCGATCAGACATATTCTAGAATCAGAAAAAACCGTATTTTTTTGAGATTTTCAAATTTGGAGCTTGATTTTCTCAAAAACAGTTCGACACAATTTTTTTTAAATTTGATATGAGTTGGAGTAATTTATCTTCTTACTTTTCTTTATTTTTGTTTTATGGATCTATGCACAGAATTCTAGAAAATTGCGATTTGGTGAAANAGGTGTTGTGCTCACACGGGTTAAGGGGGTAGTGTCCAGCAAAAAAGTTTGGCTGAAAAAATGTGTCTTTTAGTGGCAATATTGTAAAAAGCCTTGATATCGCTCTGGATAAAATAAAAAAAGAACCGCTTAGAATTTTAACTTAAAAATAAATGCAAATGAATACTAGGGTCACCTTCTTGGTAATTTGCTTTAACAAAAATCAGATCGATTGATTTTAACATAATCAAACATAAAAAACATATTTATTTTTAGATTTTTTTGACAAAAACAATGCATTTTTATTACAAATATACAAGAAATTAAAAATTCGGACTATTTTGAATCAAATAGATTTTTTTGGAGCAAATTATCACGTTGGGCAGTGAATGCGAGTTTAAATAAACTGTCGGAAAATAGTAAAATGTACAAAACTGCAAAATGAATATAATAATTGGTGTTTGTCTAGTCAATTGCTTTAATTGGATTTTTCTTTATATCCTGGTACTACAGAATTTGAACTTGGCACTACATATCTCATATTCTCATTTAAAATATATCTGGATGTACCTGCACCGTCATTTACCTCTTGTATCCGAGGTGTTACAATACTCTCTGTTTTCTCATTGAGTTGTTGTCTGTTGAAAAATTTCTCAATTCCACATTTCAGATTTAAAAAACGCTTAGTAAACTTCTTGGATTTAAGTTTTGGCATTTTTTCCTAAAGTTGATTTTCATTATGCATAATAATTTTTAACCTTGTATATATAGGATTCAGATCCCTACTACTCCTTAACAAATAAATTGTTGCTAAAATTGTGATTTTATCATTGAGTATTAATTAACGAAAATGCCAGAGTTTCATCACACAAAATGATTGATGTCTTATATTTGTCAACCTTCTGATAAAATGTGTTCTTTGATGCGCCATAATTATTTGCTACCATTATAGGACACCTACTGTGCCGAATTGTGTTGATCTTAATTAAGATTTTCGCGATAAACCTTTATATATTCTAGCAATTTGTTATTTCAAACTTTAATTTATGACTTCAATATATTATTTCAAAATAAGCTTACTATATGTTTGAGTTCAAACTGCGAGAAATTCCGCACGTGCCAAAGTTTTGCGCATACTTTTGTTCTAGGCCATTTAAAAAAAATTTTGCCCAATAATATTAAAGAGGAGATTCAAGGATAAAACCGACTTCCCGATTAAAAAAATTTCTATGTCAAAAAAAAAAAGCCTCTGTTCAAAAAACTGAATTAAAATAACACGTTTTGGCATAACTTTTGTTCAAAAATCAAAACAAAAAATTCGCCCAATATATTTAGATATTACTCTAAGTCACTCTGCTTCAAAAAAATTAAGAAATCGGATGTCAAAATTAAAATCCTGTGCATTTTGAAAAGTTCGACTTTGGCGCCCCTTCTTGTGGCTGAACCTACTTTCAATAATCTGCGAGAACTCGACCAAAAGTTTTTTTCAGGGTCAGTTTAGTATTATAATCAATTTCAGCCAAACGATTTGCTGGACACTACCCCCTTAAAGCGTGCGTAAACATACCCCCTTAAAGGTGCGAAAAAGTACCTTTTAGGCCTCGGGTTCTCACGGCTAGTTTAAAATAGCGGGTATCACAATAAATTGAGCTGGACTTCGACAGCGGAAAAGTTTCTTCTAGGGTGGATTTTAATTGCAACGATTATCGAATTGTACCGGATGGTTCAAAAATAACCGGTAAAGTATAGCTTCCGGCTACCGGGAAGTGATATTTCAATAATTAAAATGTACCAAGAGATGCGGCAATTATGGGTTTTTCTGAAAACGATATTATAACTGGGGGTTCATAAGGACACAAAAGTGCCGCTAATGGGGAATGTATATCATTGGAAAATACCAACTTTTCAGTTTTCACTTCAGGATTATGAATTTTGCCCTATGGCGCCACCTTGCCGATCACTTTGACCCCTTGTTCATATTACCCGTTTCCAGAAAACCGAGAATTGCGCATTCTTTTGGTACATGTAAATCATTGGAATTATCACTTCCGGACCTGTAAGCTATACTTTACCAGTAAATTTTGAACCAGGCTGGTTACATCCGATTTACGTTTGCAATAAAAAAACCATTCCTGGAAAAAACTCTTTGCTGTCAAGTCAGGTTATTGATTGCCAAATTACCGCTATTCTTAACTCTTTGAGAAACTGAGGACTAAAAAGGTCACTTTTCGCACCTTTAAACCGTTTAATTTGTGAAAAAAATTGTCAGGGTTGCCCGATTAGGTCAAGCGACTAATTCGCGCTTATAATCGAGGAAATCCGACTAGAATAATCAGGCAATGTGGTGTAGTTTGGTAAACACACTCAAATCATGATGAGAGAGGCGCGGGTTCAAGCCCCCCGACTTGTGCTATTCCCCCTTTTCAAGTTCATAAACGGGACCTAACAATGGTAGACAAAAAGTGGCCACCCTTCAAGCTTCTTAGTAACCTGTTCCAGTTATTCTGGATTCTAGAGTGGTTTAATCGATAAAGAAATTAACTGTGGCGGAGAGTACAAGTACTCCAAGCGAGTACGGAAACTTCTAGGGAACTAACAAAGGGGCTGGCCAACCAAAAGTTGAGCAAACCGGTAACCAATTCCCGTTACCACTGGAGCATTCGAATATCGTATACAAACCCAAAACAAGGGGCTCATGGAAGCCTTGAAATGTTAGTATTCCGATTTCGATTATAAGTCCTGTGTACCCCAATAATTTCACCCACATTTCAAGGAACTAGGCCTTCTGGAGGTGGTCACGAACTCCCAAAAATAATAAAGTTTTTTTAAAATCACGAAGATTCTTCAGTCGAATCTAAGGGGGTGTCCAGGTTGCGATTTAGGGTCAAGGCGACTTAAATTGCGCTATAATCGAGAAATCCGACTAAGAAAAATATTCAGGCCAATGTGCGTGTAGTTGGTTGAACCAACACTTTCCAAATCATTTGATGAGAGAGGCCGCGGGTTGTTTTTCAAAAAAAGCCGCCGGACCTTGGTCTTATTTCCCCCCTTTTTTCAGGGTTCATTTTACGTTACCCAGTTAAAAGCTTACGTCCGGATTTTAGCGATCAAAATTGATTCACTTTCATCTTGGCGCTACGTTTAAGGTGATTGAATAATTCGAAGGATATATTTCTGGCCAGCGTTTATACAGGACGTACTATTTTGTCATCCTGCAACATTTTAGAATACNAAAACACTTTCCTAAAAACTGGCTAATCTTACACTTGTATTTTATGTCTAGTTCTGAAATAATTTTTCAGGAAGTGAAACATAGGCGAAAAATCCTTATAAATCAACACCCCGTAATTCTGGAACCAAACATTCGAAAAAAATTTCAATTATTTTTTCGGAACCGAATCAAAATTTTTTATAATGTGTTTGAAAGAAAATATTCTACGATCCCGTTTTTTGCCGTTTTTGAATGATTTTAGGTATGCTAGAGCCACAATTGTGGCTCTGTGCTCACAAGGGTTAAAGGTTGTTAAAGGTGACTTTTTTTTGGATGATTTATGACTATATTTCATTGTGATAAAATCAGTGGCCTAAAAGTTGTGATAAAATCAGAATGTATACAGAATACATTCAGACTTTTACATTGTTGAGACTAAAAATTCATTCAAAACACCTCAGCCGTCATCTGTTAAATTATGAAATTTTGTTCAATTTTATAAAAAACTTTGTCAAATTCTAAAGTGCCTAAGACTCAGATTATGCACAACAATGTAAGCAAAGCATTTTCACTGACCAAAACAAAAGCCGTCTGGTTTCAAGAAAATTTGTAAAAATCCGAATAAAATATTATAAAAGGGGGAGGCCCAATATTTCGCAGAGTTTTTTTTCTGAAAAATTCAGCGATATTAAGCATTTTCGGCGATATTGGCACTTTCGACGATATGGGGAAAGAAATTAATTTTTTTGTTAAAAAATTAAAATCAATTGGTTAAAATGAATTGAAATATCAAAATGTAAAGAATTACGTTCTTCACGAAACGCAATCAAATACAAATTGAAAAAAGTAGATTTGATAAATTTGATCATTATTTATGGGTAAGATAGTGAATCGGCTAAAAAGTAAATCGGCTACGGTGACCGAAATACTATTTTGCCAAAAATTTTGGTAAATCGGCTACGGCTGGCGGATAAACTTTCGAAATAGTTAATTGGCTATTTTTATAAAGTAAATCGGCTATCAAAATAATTCAAGGCGAAAATGAGTTAATCGGCTACTTTTCACTAAAATATTGAAAAATTGTAAATCGGCTATCTTTTAAAAGTAAATCGGCTATTTTCTCAAAGTAAATCGGCTAACAAATTATTTTTTGCAGGAAATGAGTAAGTACGGCCAACTTTGGCCTACATTCCTGAAAAAAGTGAATCGGCTACCAAATAATTTGTTAAATCAGCCGATCATTGAATTGAGAATAGCGCAACTTTACTAAAGCCTAGCCGAATTCACATCATCACCCAGTTTTTATAGTAGCCGACTTTACTGGATAGCCGATTTATTTAAACTAATTAAAAATAGCCGACTTGTAAATTTTATGGCTGATTTTGATAGGCCGGAGGAGCTTTTATCTAAAAACGGCTCAAAACGGCCAACGGCAATTACAGCGATAATTGGCTAGCTTTGGCGATATGCGCACAGGCTGGCCATTTAAGTTAAAAATCGCGAAAATTGCGTAAGGTTTTTTGTGCGATACTTGTGCTTAATTAGCAATATGGTGCCTCCCGCACTGTATCAGTTTGGTCCTGGTTCAAAAAAAAGAATAATTTTTGATTCACCTCAAAATTTATAAATTTTTGTTTTTATTTTTATTCTGTGCTTCGTTTTCAATCAGTGGGTCACACTTCAGGGTTTAATTAAATTATTCATTTTGGACTAAGTATAAGTCTATACTGATTATAGTAATTTACAGGTGTAAGACCTATTTAATCGTACTCAGCCAGGTTTTGCCCTTAATATTCTAAAATAAGTAATGTATTAAGATTTGGTAAGTCTAGGCATCAAAAGAAAAAACTAGGATCAAAATGGTGAACAATACTTTGGTTTTGTAAGAGATGACGAAAAAGTAATCATCAGATTAGAATAGTTGTTTTAATTAGCTCAGTATTATCTTCGAGAAAGACGCGAAAATTATTGAGGTTCAAATACACTAATGTAAGGCCTAATGCTGTTTAAATTCGGGCTATTTTATCTGTAATATGCCACGATCTTCGTATACGTACTTGAACATTATTTGAGCCCGGAATTACGCTGGAACCACATGGGATCGGACAGAGAGTGTTGCTCTAGTCTGCTCTAATATCACCTCTTTCATGGTGGAAATTCTCAGAGCATGATGACTATTACCTCTATACTTTCAACTCAGAACCCCTACGGTAAATTGTTTCGGAGTGAAGCTTAGTCCCGAATTTGGGCATCAAGATTACAATACTGGGAGAGAGGTTGAAACTGTTTCAGAGCAGAGCAAGCC